>SRLM01000394.1:817-107919 GCA_015708895.1 Populus ilicifolia | reverse complement strand
GGGTGTGCAGTGATTGAATAACCACATCCTTTCATACATTAAAAGGGTGTCTCCAGATCATGACAGGATAATTAATTTTTCCAAAAGAAATTTGAGAATTATGACGGAAAATTGTTGTTTCTCGATGATTGAGGTTTAAATTATCAAGGGGAGATTAAATATTTTTCATGCTTTAAATTTGGGGAGTGAATATGTGACGATATAAGTTGTTAAAGGATAAAGTTTATTTTTCTAAAATAATTAATTAATCTTTTAATTTTAATAATCTAATCAATATTTTTTTAACTAAAAAGGTTGGTGGACATGGCACATGTCAAAGATTTTTTTAAGTGATTTTAGAAATTTTCAATGCTTCAATATTTTTTTAAATATAATAGTATTTTAAAAAGAGACTCTAAAAATAAATATCCAATAGAGAATATAAATTCAAAACCCTTTATTAAAATGATTCAAAGAGTATTTATAATTTTTTATATTGTAAGATTTCATATTGATGATGAAAAGTTGGTTGTTGAACTTATTAGTAGTACTGATCGCTGACTTGTTGTACACGTTTTAGAGCATTAGGGCTAGTGATGAGCTTGTGTCACCAAAAACAAAACTATGAGGGTGGAATGTCCAAAACGAACAATATATATAACAAGTCAAGGCAGACAATTATATTTAGTAACAGAGCTAACCTCACTGGCTGTCCGATGTTGTTGGCGAGGTCATTAACTCCTCAAGAGAGGTAGATTGTATGAACTCATATTAGCGAGTAAGTAGTTGATCGTTGACTTTATTAGTAATGTTGGTCGCTGACCTGTTGTACGGCTTTTGGAGCGTTAGACCTAGTGATGGGCTTGCATCACCAGGAACCAAACCGCGAGGGAAAAAGGCGCAAAACGGATAATATATAGCACTTTAGGCCGAATTGTTACATATACCTTGAACCTTCTTGTTTACACTAAAGAGGTCAAAAGTCCTCTTTTTTTTTAAATATACTAGTAGGGAGGGAGTCTCTTGTATCAACAATAAAGTTGGATGAAAATATACTTTTGCATGACATTAATATTGATGAGAATAATCTTGCTAATTAACATTAGTGTTGATTGACATATATTTAGCTTTCAGAGAACTTTTACACATCTAGCATGTAGCGAGATGATGATTTTAAATCCTTGTTATCTTATACTAAAGGTTGGCAAGGATAGCGTTGTGGCCTAATAAAAGGCTAATTATATATCTGATCTTAAAATAATCCTAGACCTAAAAATGTTAGGTTTAACATCTTCCTAAGTCTAAAGATGTTTAGGCTCGGCATATAACCAAAACTGAAAGAGTTGAGTCTATCACATTATCATACTCATGTACATTTAAACTTAACATGTAACTAAGTTCAAAAGAGTTTGACATATTGGTAGACCCACATACACTTAGACCTAGTACATGATTGGGCCCAAAGCAATTAAGTTTGGGACAAGTCAGATTCTTATTTCACGGGTTTAACTTTTATTGAGCTTTTAGGTATAATAGGCTTAGCCCTTTTATTTATAAAGCTTCCAAGTACATGAATTAAGTATTAAAATATGTTGATTCATCACTATTTACATTAAAGATGAAATAATTTTTCTTGCAATATATTTAGAAATTAAAAATTAGGTGATATAATTAAATAAGTTTTTTTTCTTCACGAAACCTTAAATAGTCTTAATTAGCCAAAATAGATTCAAGTTTATTATATATAAAAAAAACAGGTTGTTCATTTATTAAGTTAGATTTGGACTAATTATTGTATCAAATTTAATTTTTGATGTTTTATAAATTATAAACCTAATTTGATAAAAGAGAGAGAGAGAGAGAGAGAGAGAGAGAGAGGATTGGGCATGTTGGACATGTTAGGTTGGGCTAATTTTTTTTATGAATATTGTAAAAATTCACAAGTTAAGCTCATGTTGCTATTTTTTTATGGGTTAAGCCTAATTAGAACTAAGATGTAAACTCAATAAATTAGTCCAAAATCAACTATAAGCTATAACAAACAATTTAGGCTTAATACATCAACTAAAAAAGTTGACTAAAATAGAAGAATCAATTACAAAAATAATAATAAAATATAATAACAAATTAAGTTTCAAACAACAAAAAACTTAATCACAACAAAACATAATAAGTTATAAATGTGAACTTGAATTGAATTGTTGCGACTCTATAATTTTTACAAGAACATCAACCAATGGCTGCTATTTAAAAGCAATAAGAAGTAATAATAAAATAACAACAACAACACATAATAAAATAATACCTCCAACAATCTATACAAGCAACCAAAAAGCTATCAAATATATATAAATTAAGTTTATAGCAATTACTTAATAATAAAAACTCAAAAGTTAATTATTTAAAAATTACTCACCATCTCATATTATCAAAATAACTCATTACCTTTTAGCATTTATAGCTAAATCAACAAACTCTAAAAAAGAAGAAAGATAATAAAACATCTTAATTAATTAATCTAAAAACTTTATGATATAAATAAAAGGTATATAATCTAAGACACATATAATTTTAATTTTTCTAACTTTTCAAGATAATTTATTATTTGTGAAAAATCTATTGATGATGGAGAAAAGGGAATCTAATTTTGATTAAAAAAATAAAATTATAAAAGTTTCAACAATTGTTGGATTCAAAAAACTTATAAAAAAATAGCACATATCCCCTAATGCTAAAAGTCATTTTGGAGACAACTATATGCATAAAAATAACTAGGACATCTCTTACACAAGGAGTATTGAATATTTGAAGTTAATAACTTTCCACCTAATTAAAATATCAAAAGAAGTATTACTTGAATCTTTAAATTCATTTACCAATTTTTTTCAATCTAGATATACTCAACTCATTATCCTTCTCCATTAAATTGATTAGCGATGCACAATGCATAATACAATATAGCTTAATTATTTTGGATTATGGAGTTAAAGTAGTTTCTTCGAGAAGTTTATATGCATTAAGATTTATTATGAGACATCCAAGTAACATTTTAAAACATTACAAACACATAAACAACTATTTGATTGACATTTGAATGGCATTTGAACATGATAATCATATTACAATGTTGTTTTTAATTTAAATTAAGCTACCAAAAGAGAAAGAAAAAAGACATTAATAATCAACTGGGAAAAAAAGGTATCTGGATAATATAACTCTAAGCGATGAAGGAGTATATGTTATGTGAAAGCTTTTTTTTTTCTCTTTTGACATGCATGGTGGATGCCACGACAAATTGCTTTTAAAACAAACTCATAATTTTTAATCTACAAAGAGACAATATGTTCAATAAAAGAATAATTTAAAAAATATGTCACACTACATTCATATAGAACTTATTAATAGCCCTTTCTCTACAACAACAATAACAACAAAAATCAAAGATGAAACAATACATAAATACCATCATATCAATCTTGTAAGAAATGTCTCAAAAGCGAGTTCAAGGTTATTGTTAATTAAGCTTGTCTCTTATAAAGAACTGATTGACTTAGATTTGTGACCTTATAGTTAGAGTTTTGGTTTTTTTTTTTTAGATTTTATTGGTTTTTTTAAAGATTTTATTGATGGAGATATAGTGAATGTTTTGTCAAAATCAAGTTCGAGCTTTCGATTATAAGGATTATAATAAGGGATTGATGGTTTTATTTTGTTAAAATGATTGTCAGAGAAGGTTACTGTCGTTAACAAGACAGTGAGATAAAAGAATAAGAGGTTGAGCGGCAAATAAGAAAAAAATTAAACAAAAAGACAAGGAAAGATGATGTTTATACCAAGAACTTTCTAAAATATAAGATTACATTGTCAGTATGCTGCATATGATATGCAAGTTGATTGAGTTTAAAAAATCTCAACTTGGTACATAATATATGATATCTATTTCTTAAGTTTTTGTTATTCACACTCATATGTAATATTTTATATTATCTGATTTTAAAGGGTTGAGTTAGGTTAAATAATATAAATGTTATAGGTGAGCTATTTTTTTTAACACCCTAAAAAAATTATAATAAAATCATATTATTCTTTATATGGATATCATTTTTTGTATATGAGTCATCATAAATTTTTTCCATTTATCTTCATTTATCTTATGAGAAACTTTATTAAAAAAGAATCATCATATCTAATGTAAATGTTGTTTAGTGTTGATAAGAGCTGGTACAAACTCTTCATTTGATATGGTCTTTACTTTATTTTATTTATTTTATTTATTATAACATACTAAGTTTAGTCAAATTCAAAGACTATATTGATTATTTTTCAATTCTAATAAGAAATTAAAAAGTTGTTAAATCTATTTTTTTAATTACTCATTAGATTCTTATTCACTATTTAACCTTTTCTGATTGTAAATTGATAAGATAACGATTGCCACTCCTAACTTACAAATAACTAGTTTACAACTCGCATTATATTGTAGGTTAGGTTAATTTATTTTAGCATAATAAAAAATATTGAGGTCATATAAAATTATATTTGATATTTTTATTAAACCCGATCATCTTTGAAACCTTCTAATCAAACTTATTTTCATTTTCCTAACCTATGTTTATAATTAAATCGTGTGGGAGCTGTCTTGATGTGATCTAGATGACATGGTCGATCCAAGAACATAAAACCTAACTAATAAAAATATAAAAGGATAAAATTGAGAAAAAGAGAAAGATGAAATTGACATAAAAAACCTCATGACCTAATTTATTATCTAAGATGAGTTTAAAATCAAATTGAGTGGGAGTTGCCTCGACGTGACTCATACAACTTGGCTATTAGAGAATTATATAAATCATATTTTGAAGTCTTGCCTAACAACTTAAATTTTTAGATTGAGATGATTTTTTGATATAATATTAAAATATTGTTGACTAAGCAATCATAAGTTCGAATCTCACCACCTCCATTCTATTTAATAAAAATTAAACATAAAGTAGTCTAAACTTTTGCAAGTTTCAAACCTAAAATGCATGTTAGATAATTATATAAATTATATATTGAAATTTTACCTAATAACTTAAGTTTTTAACTTCAAAATGTTCTTTGACTTTAACTAGTCTAGAGATAACATGACCAATCAATAAAAAAAATTCGAGAATGAGTTTGAGGGAAAAAAAGAATAAGATCGGCAATTGATTAGTTTAAAGGCATCCTGAACGACCAATAAAAAGATTTGAGGATGAATTTGTGAAAAAAATAATAAAATTAACATAAAAAAATTTCAATACAACTCTCAGCTTAATTTGAATTTAAAATTAAACTATAATTATTTTGATATAATTTAATTAATTTAATATTTATCTAGATGGCTGTGAAAATAAATCCAAGAACGAAACTTAAAAAAAAAAAATAAAGGGCGTAAGTATGGAAAAAAATGGGAGGCTAAATAAAAAAAATAAAAAAGACAAAAAGAGAGGAGCTATCTTTTTTTTTTTTTTGATTTACGTGGGGTGTCCGGGCCAGCTTACGCGCACCACGACTAATCCCCACAGCCCACTGAATACCCTGCAAACCCAGTAGGCATGTAAGGCACCGCGGGGGTGACAGACGTGCACGCCAGGGCTCGAACCCAGGTGCAGTGGAAGGAGACAAGTCCCTTCCACCGCTAGGCCAAACCCTAGAATGCTAGAGAGGAGCTATCTTGTTTATACGAAGTGAAGCTCTGTAATAGTTCTAAAATGGCCACTGTTTTTCTTTTTATCAATTTTTTAGATTTAAATCTTAGAATTAGCACTCCGGCGAATTTATTTATTATTTTTTTAATATATCATTGTGTCATGAAATGCGCATTTAAAGGAATTTACATGGGCTATTGATGTAAATACTCTAAAAACGTATGCCAAATTTACAATAAATCCAAAGGCTAAGCCCTCCATCATAAAAAGACCTAAAAATCACCACCCCAAAACTAAAACCCTACAAACAACAGCGAGAAAAATCCATTTCCAACATCATACTAGCTAGCAACATCACAGACAAGACGAATAGAAAAGATGAACAAGAAGGAAATATTCAAACTAGCAAAAGGGTTTAGAGGAAGAGCAAAGAACTGTATAAGGATAGCTAGAGAAAGGGTTGAGAAGGCCTTGCAGTACTCTTACAGAGATCGCCGCAACAAGAAGAGGGACATGCGCTCTCTTTGGATCCAACGCATCAATGCTGGCACCCGCCAACATGGTGTAAGTCTATTTTCCTTACTTTCTTTTTATTTTTTTACCCATCTTCTTGGTGGGTTTTTCTTTTGTCATTGAATGAATGGCTTTTCTTTTCCGGGTTTGTTGTGCTTTTTTTCTTGGTGAAGTCTTGATTTTTCTTTGTTTGGTTTTGATTTTCTTGAATGAATTACTGATTGGCAGTCTGAATTGAAAATAATGAGATGTAATTGCTAGAAAATGTAGATTTTGAATTGCAATTTATATAAAGGTTGATGTTTTGAGGCTTTTAGCTGTGAACTCAGATGAATTCTAGTCTCTCCTTTTATTTTTCTTCTGATATAATTTTGAAATAAAAATAGAAGTCTTTATCTTGATGATTTGTTTCGGGTTGTGCATGTAAAGCTCAGGGCTTGGTGTTTCAAAGACATAATCTTCGCTAAAAAGTTTTAAATTGGAAGTAATCAAAGTCTTGATAGTGTGAGAACTGTTTTTATGATGATCAGTGGTTTGCATTGGCAGAGATCCTTTCTATTGATGAGGGAAAAGAGTTTAATCGGTTGTGCAAGCTAAGATTTGGTCATGTATAGAACGTTCTAATAATTTTTTGGTCTAGAGCAATTTTTTCTTGTCTGATGTATGCGTAGGGGCAGTTGAAAGTGCAGTGAAGCATATAAAACAGAAGTGGTTTTGGAGAAAGTTGAAGGCCTAAGGACTCTGCTTTGTAGTGGTTGATGTGGTAGCTACATTAGGTAATGGAGAGTAGGTTGGCTTTCATATGCTTTGGATGAAATGATCCAAACATGCATGTTGAGCTGCATATTTGTTTTCATTTTTGTGCAAGAGTTGTCATTAATGAGAAATGATGTGGTTCATCGTGTTTTGCCTTTATTGACTTGTGTTGAGACTTGACTCTTGAGTCATGTGATGAACAGGTTATTAGATTCCAGTGCTTCTGAAATCAATGTTTATACCATATGGAATGTACCTTGTGTTAGACATGCTCTATGTTTTCTGAACTTGTTGCTATGTTTTCTCATGTGGATTGTTGCATTGCCTTGCCCTAGAGGTTATTGAATCTTTACTTGAACAAGAAAACTTCTACATGAAAGAAATACCTTTATCAGACTTGAATTTCAGCATTGGAGCTAGTGGTTTGCTATTGTGTGAATTGTAGCTCATGTTGGATGATTCTGTTCTCCAGGGATGGAATTGTGAAATAGGTTACTATTCACTGATATATGAACTAGGAAGTGAGATGATTCTGCTCTCCAGGGGGTAGAATCCAGGTTTCTTTTAATCTACTTATTCTAGATTTCGACTTTCTTGTCTGTTCTTTTTTAGTATATAATACAAACAGAAAAAATGAAGTGCAATTGACTTCTTTATCATTTTGGATCATGTTGATGTATATTTGGGCTGTGCAACTTAAATATTTTCTTCTTATAATGAAACTTCTCCATGATGAGATACTGACCTTCGGTTTCTTCTTCTGCTATATTTTTATTTATCACTATCAGGTTAATTATGGTAACTTCATGCATGGGCTGATGAAGGAGAACATTCAGCTGAACAGAAAAGTCTTATCAGAGATATCCATGCATGAACCATATAGTTTCAAGGCCCTGGTAGACATCTCACGTAATGCCTTCCCTGGAAACAAAAATGTGGTGCATCCTCCCAGGAAAGTGGATATGTCTGCTGTTAATGTGTAGTTCTTTAATTGGATATTTTGGTAATTCACTCTTTTCATAGCCTTTTGGAGCTTGTCTGAAACAAAAGCTTTAAAAAGGTAGCTTTGTATTTCTGCGGTAGTTTATTACCTGTCTCTGGATATATGGATGAAAGAAAGTAACTGTGACATTCTGAAGAGAGAGAAATGATCTCTGGCCAGTTACGCTCTACCATTTGAGGATGCACAATGAAGTGAAGAAACATGAGAAATTCTTTATTGTCAGAATGAAGAGTAATTTCTGACAGTCACGAGAAAGAAACTGATTATAGAATTTTCCTCCCCAGCTGCAACTCACTTTCTATAGCATTTCGAATTTGCTTACATCATTAAATCTCTATCCCTGTTCACTGCGTAATATCTCAGAATCCATTGACAACATCTTGAACAAATTTGGATTCTGTTTCTTGAGGATATATTAATTGGCCTTGACCATAACATTGGGGTGTTGTGAAGCTAAATCTATATTTAGAGATTAACTTAATAAAGTATTCTTCGTATTTGATCTTTTTCGTGAAAAAAATGGTTATGAATGATCTTTGTTTGTCCTCCAAGAATGATCGTGTGTCAAGATCCTTGATAACCGCGCTCTAGACAGAACTGCTGCAGGGGTTTGTAAGGTTCAACTGTGGGTGCAATGCGAAGAGCTACAGGACATTTCAGTTTGACGATTAATGCTCCAGTATATAGGGGTTGCATGTACATGATAACATGGTGAAGGTGTGTGAAGAGGCCATGTGCTTGATCATAGTGATGATTGGTTCCGATCCTTTATGTAGGATTGGCACTGGACAAAGCGATCATAACGCAAAGTTCATGGCTGTGAACAAAGCGATCATGGGCGACAAGTGCATTTTCCCTTTCTTGTCCAAGAGACGTTATGCTATGTTTTTCGGATGTCTATAAACTTCCCGAAAAAATCATAGCTTTGTCCACTAGGGACCAGAATCCATCCACCTTTGTTAAAGCAGATATTGCTCGAATTTGCGCTCCAGTATGCAGGCATCAAGTTCATTGCTACGAAACATTGTAATCTCCGAGTGAATTGCATGTATGCATTTGTGAAGTTGACTAACAAAGCAGACACAGTTGCACAAAGAGAGGGACAGATTTGCTACGTGAAACAGCGAAGGCAACCAAATGTCTTGCATTTCGGAGGCATCAAACCATTTGCAAATCAAATTCATCTATAGCAACTTCCCTGAGACAATAAAGGCTTATTTACTCGTAAATTGATCACCAGGCAGTAGTATTTTAGACATACCTTGTTTCTTACATCACCTTCAGAAAATTCTTCTAGGGTTGTCATTATAACTTATTGTTACTGTCCTCAGATTGGAACTCCCATGAGAAAGCAGGCTATTGTTATCATTTGGAAGGCCTCTAGATTGCCTCATAACACAACAGAATCATGCAAGTTATCAAAACAAAATTGGCAGGTGATCTTTCTTCGACAGAACCCGCGTCAAGGTTAGCCATATTTTTTAACAGGAGGTTGTATGTAATCTAGCAACAGAAAGGTTAAAGTAGGCACAAGAAAAATGATCAATTACCTCCATAATTTCTACGCTCATCTGTAATACTTAGCATATCTTACTCTTCTCAGCATTCCATTGCTGCTATTCTTGTTAGAGAAAGAATCAAAGTGAAGAAATTAATAGTTAAACCTTGAAGGTAGCATTTGCTTAGTTTTTCGGAACAAACAAGATGAAAATAGCAGCCACAGAAATGTGTTTTGGTTGTAAACATGGAAAAAAAGGGTTTTCAAAGCAAATTCTGTGGTTAAACTTCAAATCTTCTTTCACGCCACAATTGACACAGTTTGAAGTTGTTCAGCTGAAACAGTAACGCGGAAAAGGATGTCAAACCCAGAAATTTAAGAGAGGTACTGTTGATAGGCAGACTCGATGGGGTCTCGAAGTTACATCAACTTATTGCCAGAAATTTTTAGCTTACTATACTAACTTTTAAAATCAAAATTATTGATTTTTCAAATGTTTTAGGAATGCACCAGTGTGTATATAGGGATTACATGTTTGAAAAATTTGCCTAGAATAAAAGGAACTTAATTTTTGTTTACTATATTGAATATTTTATTCGGCAATCCAAGTGAACATTCAAATATTTGTCCTATATTCATTCATCAAGCTACTCCTAACTTGAAAAATTTTATAATATTTAAAAATTAATATTTTTTAATGATACCAGTGAAAGCTAGAAAAAAACCGAAACCATACATTTTCTCTCTTACTTATATCTATTTTTTTTTAAATATAATAGAATATAACTAATTACTTATCCGACCATCATAAAATTACTGCTCAACCTAACATGCTGAAGACATTGAGTCAAGAAAAAGATTCAATAAAATTCAAAAACATATCTAATGCCTATTTTACGTATGTATGTGAGATAACTTCTGATATAGCGATAATAAACATAAGCAAAACTTCAAGTTCCAGCTATAAAATAGACGAAACTTTCAGCTCACTAGTGGGGTTTAACAGACTTGTTGGTCATCCTTTTATGTGTCGTGGAAGTCAGATGGAGAATTCAAGTGCAGATACTAAGAAGTATTAAAATAATTCAGCCGGTAAGGCACATTCAGCCCCTGTAGATTCTGCAGCGTTTCACTTGGGTACCTCTTGGTTAAACCTTGCAATGTTATCCTATGAAACTCAAATAATCTTCAATGTGGTTTTTTTTTTTTTAATAAATGTGGCCTACTTTATCAATGACAAACCACAAGCTCCCGAAGTGAAGTCCTTATAAGTGGTTATCTCATACATAGATACTGAAAAACAATTTCAAAAACCTTCAAAAGGAACAAAACACAAGGCATCAGAGGGAAATGTTAATTTGCTTGAACTATTACTACTAATTTCTGATGAAGAATTGTTTTTAGCTCTATTCGTTCTGCATGCTTAAACTGCTGCACGTACCAAAGTGTTTTGCTCTAAATTTGGTGAAGAGATAGCTTCAGTTTCATCAATTGATCACCAAGCAAAAGGGTTTCTGAATTCCCATGCTTCGACTGGTACTTCTTCACAGCCAAAGGCAAGAGCTTGGCAAGCTGCAAAACAAAGAAATTAGATTATGTAAAAGACGTCAAAGGGCTAAAAACTAAGACTAAACTTGCTAGTGAGAAAAAAGGGAGGTTCTTACATCCTCTTTTACATCGGTTTCAGAAATTCCACTAGACTTCTGTTCATATCTTATGGTCAGTGTCCTTAGGTTTGGAGCCCTCACGAGAAAGCAGGCCATTGCGATCATTTGGCAGGCCTCTAATTTGTCACATACCATGACCAAATCAAGCAAGTTCTCAAATAAAATTTTCACATGATCTTCTTCTGATAGAACCTGCATTATTATTATGTATATTATCAAGGTCGATCAAATTTTCACAGAAGAATGGGAAAGTCTGTAAGCTGAAAAGGAAAAAGAAGAAGAAGAAACAACATATCAAGGAGATGATTATTTACCTCAATAATTTGAATGCTCAACTGCAAAACTCGGGCGTATTGTACTGCTCTTAACACAGAATTGCAGATGTCTTTATCAATAATGAAGCACTGAAGATCAAGGAATTCGACAATCGCCTCTTGTAAACATGTTAATTTCTGTGGTTGAATTTCAAATACTGAACCCTTCCACCAAGAACCATACAACTTCAATGACAAAGTTTGAAGCTGCTCAGCTGAAACAGCAATACTAATAGGAAACTGACTGCTGCATTCAAAAATCGACATTTTTCTAAGGGAGGAAGTAGGAATGTTGAGATGGAGTAACTGCAATGTGCACTGACTTATCATCAGATTTATCAGAGACGGACAGTGTCTGATGTCAATGCCATTAGATTCATTTACAAAACATTTATGGATTGTTAAATTTTCAAGGAGCGGACAAGCGATGGAAACATAGCACCCGGATCCAAAGACACACCCTCGGAGCGTTAAATTTTCAAGTGATGAACAAGCAATTTTTATCTTGGACAATTCAGCTTCTCTGAATATGCAATCAGATATGGTTACATTTTTAAGGGACGAGCCCTTGATGCTATTCTTGCAGAAGCCCATGATGTGACTAACACAGCAATTATGAATTGTCAGCTCTTGAAGAGATGAAGCAAAGGAGATGGGGAAACCATCCATAATCTTAATAGCTTCAAGATTTAACCTTTTAAGTGATGGGCAGTTGGTAGATATCCAAGCCTCCAATAAGGCCCCATAAACTCGTAATGATTTCAGCGATAAGACCTCGAGAGAAACCAATGTAGCTGGCAAGAGGTCATCTAAGCTGCAATCCTGCTAATTCAGTTTTAGCACCCTCAAGGAAGCATAACCAGTTGCCGACATCGGCAAAGCGAAACGATTCTGTTCATCAAGTCGACATCCAAGATCAAGCTCTTTAACATCACACCTTAAAGCACCACAAACCCAGGAATCATAGGGCCTTTCATGAGAACACCCACATGAATCACATAGCCAACGAAAACGAAGCAGTTGTATCTGCCGGCCATTGCGGGATCTCAGAAACTTGCTGAGAAATTCTTTAAACTGGCTACACTTGGTAGCACATTCATGTGATGCAAAATCAACATCGAAATACAAATAAGGACTAGAAATACATATCTGCCGATATCCTTTCGAGGCAAAGCTTAGCCGAGCAATATCATTAGCCCCAAGGAATGAAATAATGTGATGAATAATGTGCTCTGGAAGTCCAATGAGTCTGTCATGGCTACTAGCAACGTTGTTTCCCTTAGAAGAGCTCGGTACCATAAGCTTTGATGGGTTCTCCATCAGCAATCGAACTATCAAAACCCGTAATGCCAACTTATCACAGAGCTGGAAGTAAAAAAAAAAAAACAGTAAAGAGTACGAACAAGTGACATAGCATGTGTAGAACAAGCACAGTACATAATCCAATGAAGAAATAAGCAACATAGCGAGGCACATATCAGAAACAAGAGCAATCATTAAATTATATCACGGTAAGCAGATTCGCAAAATTAAAGATTATTACTAAGTTAAGTAACCTGTAAAATCATGGGATACCGTTAAAAATTCCTTAAAAGCATGGGAAAAAAAATATAAGATAACACAACTAAGTCAAAATGTTTCGAAGCAGGACTAAACTTTAAAAACTGCACACGTCGCATCGATAGAAAGAAAACAGAAGCAAAGCTTCAAGTTCCAGCAATAAAATTGATGGAGGAGACCAAACTTCCAAGTCAATATTGATGTTTAACAAACGTGGAGGTTAACATACAGGGAAAAACAGAGAGCAGCAGTGTCAGAGTTTTTGGAGGCGTAGCGGTTGAGGGGCGCCGAATTCATGTACAAGTCATATATATTAAAACAATGTGTAGGTCGGCATTCGGAAAGGCAAAATATTTGACCTTTTTTTAACTTCTAGGTCAACCTTTTCCAATTTTAGCCTATAATTTTCAGAACGTTTTCACTATCATTCCTTAATGTTTATTATTATTATTATTATTATAACATACAGTCATTGATTAATTATTTTTATATTTTTTTTCTATATCATCTTAAACTTGGTCCCAAAATCAAATTACTCTTATTATCACTTTTCATTGTTAAATAGCTATAAGAAAAGGCTATGCTTCAGCATTCTTTTTTTTCTATATTTTCACACCAAAATTCCATATATATAAAAATATATAAAAATAAAAAATAAATGAGAAAGTCACAAATTCACGTTGAAACTGGTAAATAATTATAAGAGATTTGACAGGAAAAGTTTACATGATAGGATGAAAGTGTAATATTGGAATATCTACAAGGAGCAATATTGTTTATCCTAATTTAGAGCCGCAATAGGAGTCCACCTCGTATAAAATTGTATGAAAAACGCTAACACGTGACCCTATCCCATCTCCTGCTCCTTAGATCTCCACCTCCTCCACCATCTCTCCACCGCCACCACCATGGACCCTCAGCCACCACAACAACCTCAACCACCGACCACCACTCCAAAACTCCGTCTAATGTGCAGCTACGATGGCCACATAATCCCAAACCCCCACACCAAATCCCTTTCTTATTCAGGTGGGGACACCCGCCTGATCACCATCCCCACCGGTACCAGCTCCTCCACCGCCACAAACACCACCTCCAACGGTCTCACGCTCTCCTCTTTAATCTCTCACTTATCAACAACTCTGAAAATAACCGTGCCAATCACTCTAAAATACCAACTTCCACATCACAGTCTTGATTCTCTCATTTCACTTGCCTCAGATGAAGATGTCCTTATCATGCTTGATGAGCACCAAAACAACCGTACACCTTCACGTCTTAGATTATTCGTGTTTCCAACCAAACCCATTTTGAGTCAGCCCGAGTTAAAGGCTACAACTCAATTAAATCATCCAAAGACTGAAACTTGGTTTGTTGATGCATTGAAGAATACAAAGATTGTGAATCTTGAGGGTAATGGTAATAATGGTGGTGGGTTCAGTGGAGCTGAGTCCATGGTCCTGGAAACTTCTTCTTCTTTTGGGTCAACTTCGTCTTCGGTTTCGTTATCCAATTTGGGTGTTAAAGGTGGTTTCGTTGAGGATAATGGGACTGGTTTGCTGGATAATAAGGTTCAATTGTCAACTCCAGAAGGGATTTCAAGGTATTGTTGTTAAAACTCTGTTTTTTATGTTCTGTTTTGAGTTTTCTAAGGCTAGTTTTGCATTTGTTGTTCGATAATCTTGAGAAGTATGCAGATTTAGATTCTTAGGATGTTGAAGTTCTGTTCTTTTTAGTAGAAACGTATTTAACTCAAAAGATCACATCTTTAATTGTTATATAATCATTGCTAGGTATTATGTAGTAGATGTGAGATTTTTATGTTTCGGGAATTTTGAGGAGAATGCATATGATGCCTTTTTGTGGTAAAGTTATTTTATTTTGACGTTGATGAATATAATTGGTTGTTAATTGTTAGTAGTTTTTCGTTTTTGATGTTTCATTTGGGTGTGAATCTTCGAGGTTTGTTTTATGAAAGGTTTAATGAGAGAAATTTGGATGTTTTAGGTGTTAAAGTCATGTTATTTTGGCTGTAAATGAGTGTAACTGGTTGTTGTAACTCTGGTTGTTGCAGTGATCATGGTGTGGGAACTGCAGTTTGTCAAGATCCACAGTTTGTGACATATCAAGATCCAGTTGGGGCTATTACTTCAGCGGAGAATAAAGTTTCTCTAATAAATCCATTTGAGTCAGAGAGGAAAATCCCTAATCCTCCTCCTCTCGTTGGGGTTGAGATGCATAATACAGCTCCTGTTTCTGGGTATCCAGTGTCATTACAATATGATCAGTTACAACAGCTGCAATGTGTTCAAACAGCTGCCCCGCAGTATGTGCCCCAGAACGCAACTGGTATGGTGCCATTGTCTTCTTACTATGTGATGAGTTCTCCAGTGCCTCAGCAGCAGGTTTATTATCAGAGCAACCAACCTCAGCCGATATACCTAGTGCCTGTTGCACAGCCTTACAATTTGCCTATGCAAAATGGTTTGATGAACACTGCAACTGTTGCTTCTAGTCGTCCTCCCATACATCCTGATTCGTCCATGTACCCCGCTCAAATGGTGTACAATGCCGCTGCTAGTTTACCTGTAGCTGAGTTAACCTCACAAGTTTATAGAACAAGTTCACCTGTTACTGTACCACATGTTTTAAATCAGAAACAGGGTGGAGGGCCTCCTCAAATGAATCACCAAGGTCAGCCCATATGTGCTGCTTCTATGGAGACTGGTAAACAAATTGATGACGATCCTGTACATGCCCAAATATACAAGTCTCAGCCTCCGCCTCCAACTTTGCCTTCCCAGTACCAAACCATGACCCCAGCCACAAAAATCTTGTTATCAGAGGCTATGGCACAGTTAAATACAGATAATATTAAGCAGCAACAGCCTAGAACCACACAGCCACAATGAACATGAGCTCCTGTGAAACAATTTGGGGATAGCTGTGTGGTAACTTGGACTTTCGTTTCTGGATATTGAGTTTTGGAATTATAGTGTTTTATTTGTAATAGAAGTGATATTCCAGTCTTTGTGCCTTCTGTTTTGTCTTTCTTTTTCTGTATCACGTTATGGTGGATGTTACTTTAAAGTAGATGTTTAAGATTGTACAACAATACTCATAAAACTGTATTTGTGCTCCAACAATCAGAGTACTCGTTTGTATACTTTAATCATTCCTTTTGTTTTGTATTTTCTAGTTGCTTTAAACTCCTGGAGTGTCCGAAGGGAGTGCAGGACATCCATTTGCTGAATTCACCTTGGTTTTATTGTCATTTTGTTTATTTATTGATGTTTAATTTCCAGTCATGAAATTAATGTTTCGGGGGCTCGTGTTTGTGCTCCTGTGAGAGGTTATTCCTATTTTTCTCAAACAACTCAAAATTATTAGCTACAAGCTTGACTATCCTTTTTTTAATTCATTTGCTGTTTGATGGCAAGCACTGCAATCCGTTGTTTCTGGATTTGGTTGAATAAGATAGGCAAGCATGTTTATTCCTGGACATGATCAGGTTTCGTTGGTAGATGGTGGGGTTAGTGCATTCAAAGTCTGGGAACATATCCCTGCAGTAATGCCAATTTTGAGCAGTGTTAAATCAAAATTATCTCCTTGGGTGCTCTTGAAGGTTACGTGGAGCTTTATCTTATTATCGTGCTTTGCAGGCATTATATTTCAGTTTCCTTTGATTATGCTTTTTGTCCATTCACCATTGATAGTAGTTTCATTTATTCACTTCCTAAAAGACAAAGCATGTTCTGTCCAATCTGTAAGGATGTTTTTAATGCAAACAAATGCAGCATTATCTACTTTATCTAATGCAAATCTTTGTGATGACTGGTAAGCATCCAAGTGCTTGAATTTCTCTCTCTTTTGGCCCCATTTTGAACATCATTGTCGTTTTGCTATACAAGGATATTTTAGATTATGCTCCCATGATACTTGCCATGTTTATCATTTCCTTGCTAAAAAAAAGGTTGAAAGCAAAAGTTTCTTTCCTTGTTTGCATAAATTATGTGCATCTCTGTGTTAGTGTTGAGGCTGTTTCAAGACAGTTCAGGTACTTGCTCGAGATGGTTTAACCACTTTTCTTCTTATTTTTTTTTATGGATTTTTATTTTTAAATTAGCAAAATAAATTAAAAGTTTTGGCAAAGTAATAATATTTGAATTTTTTTTTGATAAAATAACAAGTTTTACCTTACCACATTTTAAAATAATAACATTTAAACATGTCATGTTTTGAAATGTGACAATTACTAGTTAATCGGTTGATTGGATACAGTTATATAACTAATCGATAATTTTATATAAAAATTATAATTTATGAATTTTTTCTTTTAAGTATGCTTTATGAGTAAAATCATGCATGTTTTTTCTATTTTGTATACTAAAAAAAAACTTCAATTAAAATCCTAAAAAATTATTATTCACATAATAATTTTCATAAATGATTTTGAATAGTCAGGTGTGAATTTGTTATAACTAGATAAAAATTTACTCGAATAGTTTAATAAATATATTTATAAACTAATGAGACAAATCTAAACCCATAAATAATTTAGTTGTGTCAAATCAAAATAATAACACAAAAAACTATAATTTTTAATTTAACTATTGGGTTAAGTTTAAATTTTTACAAGAGTTTTTGAATATTGATTTCTTTAAAGTAGTATAGAATTGCTACTTTTACCATTAAAAATCTTATCTTGAAATTTTAGTTTTGATAATTTTGTAATTTTTCTACTGAACAAATCAATCAATTTAATGATTTATTAATTTTGAATTTAATTGATATTGATTTAAATAGATATCATGTTTATAAACATCAATATCAATTAAATTTTTATTATAACTCTCAATCATGACATCTAATAATATATTATTTCAGCAAGAATTTTTTCCTTGGTCTCATTTCACTATTTATTATCTTTAGGAGTAGAAATAGATGGCATGTTTTTATTGAGATCCAGATAGGGTAATAGGAGGAAGAAATTCCATTAATTAGGAGCACTAAGCAGAACGTGACAAAATTATGCAAAGTAACAATGAATATGCTGTATGAATTAATTTTTTAAGCACTATAGATAATGCGACATTGAGATGTGCATGGTGGCGAATAGGAGTTCAGTGCAAGGCAACTTAGGCCTTCAAAACAGGAGAGAAATATTGATAGCAGATTAGTTATTCAATCCTTAGGAACAACACGCTCATTGGTTTGGTTTTTTCGAGGAAGGTGTGTACTCATTTTCCTTTTCGAAAAACCGATTTTAAGTCAAAGGGACCAATCTTCCCAGATTATCACTCGCATTCTTCATGGAGGGTCTCTTGTCAGGGCTTGCGTGAACACAGGCTAGAGCAATCTTAAGCACTGCAACCATTTCATATTCCTTGTCTGACTCACGAGGTGAGAAGGGATCTAGGACTTCAGATGATGGTTTAACTTCAAAGCTAAGCTGAATCCATTGGACTAGATCCATTCCTGATAGACTTACCTGCATCATAGGTGACTTCCCAGAAATCATCTCCAATAGAATCACCCCAAATGAGTAAACATCCCACTTCTGTGATGGTTTTATGAGTATTGAAGACTCAGGAGCTTCATAACAAGACCCAGGCGTGCTTGAATGTGTTGGTGTCAAAGCGTAAGCAGAACCTTCTTGTGGTGTTCCGCTTGTCCCCGGTAAGGATTCTTTACTTGTATAAGCAAAGCAGTTGAGTCCAAAATCTGAGATGCGGGTCTCCATGTTCTCTCCGAGCAGTACGTTGCGAGTCTTTAAATTTCCATGGACATTCCTTTTGGGACTGCATTCATGTAGAAAAGCTAAGCCCTTTGCTAATCCTTCCATGACTTCAAGTCTAACAGAACATGAAAGAGTTTTGAATTTTGTCATTCCTGTGGTCAGATTTCGAAGAAAAAGATTCAGAGCAATTAATGTGATGAATGCCTGTGATTTTTCACCGAAAACAACAGTATAGACATGGAAGCTAACTAGTTCTTTTAGTTTCTTACATGGTGAGTTGGTGGGGGGGTGGGGGGAAGGGTACTTACCATGAATCACGGTGGCTTGGGCACATAATTATAGATGAGCAACTTCTCATTGATGCCCCAACAATAAGCTAGGAGGCTGGCTATGTTTGGATGTCTAATTTTGTCAAATGCTTCCACTGCAGTTTGAAACTCCCTGAACCTCTGAGAACCTCCACCTTCCAGTCTCCTTACGGCAACAGTTAGCCCCTTTTCAAGAACAACTTTATATACGATCGCTATACTGTTCTTTCCAACCAGAAAAGCAGACGCTGTGAGAAGTTGTCCAACATCAAAACTGACCTTCGAGTCTAATGGAACAAAAGTGCACTGTTCCGTAGTTTCCGATAGAGATTCCAAGTCAGCTGTTCTGAAGCAGAACATTTCCTTTCTAACCATTGATTTTTCTTCATAACTACAGCCCTGTGTACGTTTGCTTTCCTTACAACCATAAGACTTCTTGTACCAGTAACAGAAAGATACAATGACTAAGCAAATTCCTACCACTGTACCCGCAACAGTTGCAATCACAATCCAGCACCATTTTCCTCCCCTCCTCTTGCCTGAGCTGTCTCCTACTGCTAAGGGTTTAGGCTCGATATTTGGATGGGAAGCGGCCGAGGGGTATCGAGTTTTCAGAGGAGGCCCATAAAGGAGAGGGTTGCCAATAAAAGCAGCTGAACCTGCATTCGTTAGAGCACCATTTTGTGGTATTGCACCGCTAAGATTGTTGCAATTGAGATTGATATAAACTAACTTAGGAAGATTTCCTAGGCTTGCTGGAATTGGGCCATTGAATAGATTGTGAGATAGATCAAGCACTCCTTGCAAGCTTGACAAGTTGCCTAGGCTGCCAGGGATCAAACCGCTAAAGCTGTTATGTGAAAGATTCAGTGTCCGAAGCCTAATCAAATTGGTTCCTAGTGCATCTGGTAGAGAGCCAGTGAAACTATTTCGGCTGACTATAAGATTCTTCAGTCTCTTGCATTGAATTAGAGATGAGGGTAATGACGCATTGGAAGAATTTTGAGAAAGATCAAAAGCCTGTAGGTGCTTGAGGTTCACTATCTCTTCAGGAACTGGCCCGGAATATGAGTTTCCCGAGAGGGTCAAAGATTTTAATTCTGTCGCATTAAAGAGTTCGATTGGGAAACTTCCAGAGAGGTGGTTATTCCTGAGATCAACATGACTTAGTGCAACAAGCTTACCAGCATCAAGTTGCAGATTCCCAGCCAGCCCTTTATTTGGAAGCCTCAGAGAAAAGACCTTTTCTTCTCTGCACATAACTGCATGCCATGAACATGGGTTTGCATCCGATGAGTTCCAGTTGTCTATATAATGAGCTGTGGAGTCTTCTATCGATTGCTTGAAGGATAGAAGAGCAAGACCTTCATCATTAACAGAACCGACAAAAGCAATATAGTGGACTATAAAGGAAAGTAGAGAGGCAAATTACTGAACCATCTCTACCAAAAGGCAACTGCTGAATGGAGTTCAAAGGAGAAATGTCATTGGCTGTGGGATCATCCTGTGTGATAAAGCAGGTTAGAATGGAAAATACTAGACAGGTACTTTACTTCATTGTGTTTTCTGCTGGACCTTACATGACCTTGTAAGGAAGTGGCTGTTGGGGAATCGGACCGGTGATGTTCTGATACTTGCTCATAGGAGGTCAAGCACACTGACACAATATTTAACGTGGTTCGGCAAAACCGCCTACATCCATGGGAGAAGTCAATATATTTAGAGATAGAGAAAGAATACAAAACAAATATATAGAGGAGAATGATAACTTCATTCTACTCTACTCCCAACCCTTTCTTTGCTGCCATTGCAGCTCTCTCTTCCTCTCTACTCTCTTCACATTCTCACAATTCTCTTCTTTTATTTTGTTCTCTAACATATGCCTCTATTTATAGGCATTTATGGAGGCTTTTCTTCAACAAAGATGGCTGCCAACTCCAACTCTTCTTCAACAATGGTGGCTGCCAACCTTTGACATCTTGTATGAATGCACATGTTTGGTGCAATACCAAATGATTATTGCACATTAATGGCAACCAACCTAACAGTGGCCACTGTTAGTTAGAGCGGAGACTGGTAGAAACGGGTCAGTGCAGCCCCACTGCTTACTAGCATTGAAGTTAAAAGCCAAAAACATGTGCCCTACACACTTGCTTTCGCTAACGAGTGCTTGATTGTTTATGATAAATGGTCTGAATCAGTCTCACTCCGTGTCCAGTCTCCTACTGTTTCGTCTCAGCAATCTCCCCTTTGTCCTGTATTTCAATTTCAATAGATAGAGCATGCAGCAGGGAATAATTCATATGCCTGGACTCTTCAATTTATCTTGACATACCTGTGTTAGAAACATTGCTAGATATCTCAAAGGCACATGAATACTCCGGTATCATATTTTGTTTGTATTCTTTGCATGTGATTCCGTTGGATGGTAATTTCCATTTACTAACATCTATTTTTCTTCTGTTCAAAACCTTCTAGGACATGGTTTTGAGGGTGTTAGTCTCCAAATTATTCTTACAACAATAAACAAGAAGACAAAGCATTACCATTTAACACATATTCCAATACCCCATAGGATCTCATAAACGACCTGCGTGGTGTTTTGATCACTCTTTCTTGCAATTTTGATTTTGTACAGGTAGAGAAAAACCTTGTTAACATCTTGTCTGACATTCCTTGATAGAAACATCTTGTCTGAAATGGTCCAACAAAAAACAAAATAGAGAGTATCATGAATGATTTTGATGGCCTCATTTACCTCACTGGCCTGGATGGGTCCATGTTTTCTCATGTCGATCGTTCTGGACTGGTAAGGAGCCTGTTGTCTAATTTCAGTGATTTACAGATGCTTCTTTATGGAGCACTCTATGTGAATCTAAACATTAATGTTTAGTTGTGTAAATTTCATTTGCAGAATATTTTCTATTGGCAACATGACAATAAGACACCTCCAAAATCTGATTTCTTGTTAAAGCTCTAGGCGCGAGTACGTGCGAACACGCACGCTGCCTAGAATTTGACAGCAATGGATTGCAGCAACCTTGCATAAACAGTGATGAATTCAGCAAGCAGCGTGCAATAGTTCATATGAGTCACTGAGCTCTTAACTTGGCATGGACGTGGGGTTTGGATCATAGACATTCTAAGAGAGTAACAAACATAGCAGAAACTGGCAGTTGGGACTGCTAGTTGGATGTGTAGATCATGGATTAGGGGTGGCAGTTATGGACATCCAAATTATGGGAGATTGGTGGCTGAACGTGAGGTATAATTGAATTTGTTGTACAAGCTGCTAAGATCTTGGGAACATGATAAAGAAAATGTCCAATACTGAAAAATAAGCTACTAAATTCATAGAGGACGGGGGAGAAAATGCCCCACTATGTCTTGAAAAATAAAAATGATGGTTGTCTTGTAACTCACGTATCTTTATCTATAAATAGACTGGAAAGCCTTAGTTGTGTAACATGCAATTTTGGTGAATAGTATACATTTATATTTTGTAATTCTTTGTTTCTGAAATTAATAAAAGTTGGGAGATTCTCCTATACATTTGGTGTGCAATGAGTTTACTTACTTGTATTTCTTATTTGCTTATGACAAGGTAATTGTGGAAACCTATTTGGCTGAGAAAAATACATAATTGTAGATAAGCACGAGTGAAAAGGGTTAAACAAGACTTAGTTTAGTCGGGACTGAACTGCCATACATAGCTGAATTTTGAGTTTTGAGGTTCAAAATCCAACCCTGTGACCCTGATGTGCTCCTCAGTTCTCCCTTTGGTCAACAGAAATTGAGTATCTAAAAACAGTTTACATGGGAGCAAACAATGTAGGGGTGAAGTGATTTTTAGCTTGTGCCAAGAGGAAATTGCAGTTGATCATTTATGATCAGAGAACTTCGGCTGTAAATCATCTGCTGAACTACTGTAGAAGAGCAATTTTAAAAGTGGGTTGGTGCATACCAGATCTAGAAACGTGTTGAAAACAACCCAAGCCTGCTAATAGAAATCAAGAAAATGGTATATCCAAAATCCAAACAGACCACATCAGAAATCTATGATTTAGATTTCTTCGCTGAACTATGATTTATATTTTTGCACAAGAACTTTCATATCATGTCTGCCTTGTTTAAGACATTCGGTTAACTGGTGAATTCTGTTCACACAATCTGCAGCTATTCTGCATGATTGGTTCACACACAACCCACAGTTGCTAGTTCCAAATGCATGAGGGTGAAGGCAAATGAAACTTGGAAGACTAGCAATTCTTAGGAACTTTTGATCCAAATGCTCACTGTATGCAGCTATTTTTTTTTTTCTTGAACTGAATCAAAATGTCAAGGAGAAAAAAGATAACAGCACATAGCCGTAACAAATTTGAAACATTTTATGGATCCTTGTCAACTTTTTTTCCGTTGAATAACTTGGCTAAATTTGGCACAATTGTTTTCTTCCTGATAGCAATAGAAGTTGATCTAGGAGTTATCCGAGGAGTCATTAGAGCTGATGGAGAACCAGAATTTCGAAGCTTTGAACGTCTTGATGGAGTCAGATTGCCATTAGCTTTCATGGATTTCCTTGGGAATGGCTGTTGCTGGTTCTCGGTTTCTGTATTTTTCTTGCTCACGTGTCTCCATTTTCGAAGCTCTCCCTCTACCTTTCTTTTAGCAGATAGGGAACTCTCAGTTCTATATATCTCTTTCTCTTCCTCCACCCTTATTTCTCTGATGTCTCCATGAGCTAGTTCAATTTTCATCAATATCTCCTTTTCACTGGCTTTCAATGCTTCAATCCATGCCTGAGCTGCTGCTACCTTTTTGTCTGCAATTTCTTCAGCCATGGCTGCATGTCCAGTTAAATACTCGTACTCAAACTTTGAGATAGTAATCGACGAACAATGTTGAGAAGCAGAAGCTCTAGATCTCATGGTGTTCTCAATAGCATTTTTCAGATTCTGTAGAGCTGAAGACTCTGACTTTTTGACTGCATCAAGCTCCTGAATTGCGTGCTGCAATTTTTCTTCAGTGAGGTCAATTTGAGAATCAGTATTGCGGATTTCTGCCTTGATTTTTGCAGTTTCTTCGAGGATAAGCTTCTTCTCTTTCCTTGCTATCTCCGCTTCGGTCTTCAACTGTTCAAGTGTCACAGACAGACTGGATAAAGTTGATCTTGCCTTCCCCTCAACTGCAGTTGCAGTTTCCAATTTAGACTTTGATCTCAGGAGCTTTGAATTAAGATTTTGAGCAGTTATATCAGCTTTCTCTTTCGCTTTCTTCAACTGAACTGTCTCTTCTGTGACATACTTCAGCTCATTCCTTAAGATATCCATTGAGGTCATGAACTGAAAACCCTCTTCCCTAGTTGAAGCCAATTCTTTCTTAGTTGCCTGCAATTCTTCAGTTATGGATTTCAGTAAAGAGGAATCCTCCAATTGCTTGCGTTCCCGAAAACTGCCTCCCAGATGCTTCATGCTGTCATTTCTTTGTACCTTTGCGTCCTTATCTTTAGCAAGCTTTAGTTCATGCTGTATCAAATTCACTTCATATAATGTAACAGCCAATTTAGACTCAAGATCTGTAGAGCTGCTGATTTCCTCTTTGACATTCTTTGTTTTTTTCTTAGTTTCCTGCATTGCGGACGAGAATTCTCTCGCTTCTTTCTCTCTTTGAGCTTGAATTCCTCCAAATTCTTTAAAGGCCTCAATCTGTGCCAACTCAACTAGCACTTGCTCCTCATTTGCCTCATCAATCTTCTTCCTGAATGCTTCCGCGTGGCTCATATTAGACGATAATTTAGAAATTGAGGTTGCTATTTCCCTCTCTGCCCGAGTTTTCGCTTCCAAAACAGAAGCAATCTCAAGCTTAAGTTTACTCAGTTCTTGCTTCACACCTTCCAACTCCCTTATCACTACTGCATACTGATGGCTCTCATCACTCCCAACAATTAAAGCCATATCTTGGAGCTTAGTTAGCTTGTTTAGCCTTTCCATGTCTCTCACCTGAGCTTTTACCTTCAAATTTGATTTTTCAATCTGTAAAACAAGCTCTTTCACCGTTCTTTTCGCCTCCGAGAGCTCTGATTCTGCTTTCACTTTAGCCGACTCCGCAGCCCTTTTATTCTCTTTATATCTTACCAAGTCTCTCTTTGCCATGTGCAGCTCTTTAGCTCTTGAGGAAGACTTCAAAATGAATTCATCAACTCAATATCTACCAATAACACCTCAAACTAACTTACATGTAGTGCTTAAAATTAACAAATAAATGGGGTTAATTAGCTATTCTTAATTATTGTCAGTTTTATCATACCTCAGGCAAATCCATCTGGGCTGGTGTCTTCAGTGAAGAATTACTACTTTCAAGAATTCTTTCTCCATACATATTAACAGCTGCCTTCACTGTCCCAATTCTTCGTCTATCATCAAACACTCTCCTATCCATGTTGTCACTACTCTATCAACGAAGAAGAATAAACATTTTCTCAGGCAAAGTCTAGTAACATGTACTCAAATTGCTACAGATGTTCAACAAAACAGAATCTGGGCCTGCTTCCTTATAACAAAAAAACACAATCATGCTACACATTATAGTTACAACATAAGAAGAAAATGCAAGAAGTCTTGATAGACAACAAATCAGTCATCATCAAGAAGACTTACCTCAAAGTGTGCTATATATATCTGTCTAGCTAGACAGATGTGTAGACCATGTTTTGTTAGCTGAAGATTGAAGTGCAGAGCGCTTGCTTGACAGTGAGAGAGGGAGGGTGGGAGGTGAGGAGGAAATGTTTTTGGTGCCTAAGAAAATGGAAGAATAAGAAGTAACAGATAAAACGGCAAAGGAGAGAAAGGCAGTGAGTCCAGATGGTTGGCTGGTATTGGAGGAATCGCTGCCACCTGACGATTATTCCCTTTTAATTGTATAATATAATGTTTTGATAAATATAGTGGACCCCCAGAATTGGTGAATTTCCAAGGAGGTCCGGATAAATTGGAGCTTTTGCGGTCACAGGCCAAAAAAAAAAAAAACGAAAAGAAAAAAAAAACGTTTGAGCAATTGGATTAAATTCGTCGCTTTATTTGTATAAAGTTTAATTTTCAGATTTGATGTAAACATATAAAGTATTAAAATATAATCTCTTTTTTCCCCTTTTTTTGTTGATTTTTTTAGTTTAAATCTTGTGACCTTAGAAAATTTATTCTTAGTCCAAAGATAAATCTATACTACCAAATAAAAAAAATAATTTGATAAAATAAAAAAAAAATAGAGAGACACCCATCGGAACAGAACAATGGGGTGAATACGAAATATTATTTTATCCTGCTCATAGGAAAATATAAGTTTTATTTTAATTAAAATACAATATCATATGCTCAAGTCAATAAATATAGAAGGAAAATGAGCATGTTGAGGATGGAAGTAATGCAAGAGATGAGCAGGGTAGTGGGTGACCATGTGACCTATTTTATGAGTGGAGACCTGTTGAGTAGACTCGTTTCTATTTCGAGTTGTTGCTCAAATTCATTTATCTAGTGATTTGATATGTTTATATATATCCGTCATGTGAGCTTACTCATAGAGAGCAGAGAAATGATGGAGAGATAATTCATGGTAAGTGAATAAAAATGAGTTGATGGTCATTGTACATTTTTTTCACACTTGAGGGTGATCGGTGTCAAGGGCTCGTGAGTGAGTAGTAAGAGAAGTAATTGCCCTTCTAGGAGATATATTGGCAAGGAAAAAGACATTGATGAGAAAGGCAAGGGTCGTACTAGGAGTTTATAAGCAAGTATAGCAGAGTGGTGATTTATTGGCAAGGAAAAAGACATTGATGAGAAAGGTAAGGGTCGTACTAAGAGTTTATAAGCAAGTATAGCAGAGTGGTGCCATGCCATATTGATTTTCTTTCTTGTAGCTCATCACTTTTCCTTGTGGGGTTTGCCTGACATTGACCTAGAGTTCAGGCTGGGAGCAGTAGTTTGGAAAAAAGAGAATTTTCCTAGGCTAGATGCATTCTTTTGGGTTGGAGAGTAGTCATTTGGACTGGAGAGCAGTCCCTCAAGTGGGAGAGTAGGATTAGAGAGGATTAATCCGGTTAAGTGATTCAGGGGTTGAGATGGAGAATTGCAGAAGGAAGTAAGGATTGAACTGAAAAAGGTGGGAAGCACCAATATGCGAGGCTAGCTCCCCCACTTGTGGCGACGCACGAGGGAGCGTTTGGTCCTCGATGGTTGTTTTATAGAATCATTGGGTCCGTCTTGTCAATATCTTCATGGTTCATGGTGGTGGGACGCGCGTGTCGATCAAAGCTTGGTGTGTCTTGGACGTCCCATTCTTTTTTTTTATTATTATTTTTGCTTTCTCTTACATCAGTTCACATGTTTCTTTCTCCTCTCTCCTGTGTGCTTCGTGCCTTGCTGATGTGTCCGATAATGGTGATCTCTATATATAATAAATACAATAGCATCATCAACATTCTTCCAAGTTAGTTCTGTGAAAGTCAATTGATCTTAGAAATTGCATTTGAGATTGAAAAAATCAATGACATATTATTCAAGTTGTTGATGTAGTTGGTTCAAATTTTAAAGAGTTGATAACAATAAAGGAGATCAGTGATGGTGTAACAATGAGAAAGGTGATCCCACGAAGTTTTGGTAGTATCAAATCTATCAAAATGAAGATTGATCGATTAAAATTTGATGATTTTTTCTTGATCGATGAAAATTTGACGATTTTTTTCTAGCCCAATCATCTAGGCGCTCAATAAATTTGACATCAACTTTACCTTCATCTTTGATCGGTGTGGATTTAGTGACACCACCGGTGACATAATGTCAAATTCTCCTACCCTTGAGAAAAGTACACATGGATTGTGACCATAAACTATAGTTGTCCCATCTAACACAACGTGAATAAGGTAAGAGACATCTGATTTGTCCATGGTTGCGAGAATGGCATAATGGTAGTGTCAAGATCAAAAGATGGGATCATTAGTGTTAGCTCGTAGTGGTTGGCAGCGGACAGAGTTGGTCGGTGATGGATAGTCAAAAGCTGACGACTGCTGAGATGCCCGACCGAGGCAAAGGGAGCTTTCTATTGCACATGATCCACTATCCATGGCAAGTATAAATCATACGACTCAAGAAGAATCACTTTAAAACCATTATCTGGCGTGCTGACTATTGTTTGAAGCAGACTGACCACATCAGCCTGCTTGGTCAGTCTGCTTCATCACTGTTTGCTTGCTCTTTGCATGGATCTCTTATATTATAGTCTGGTGTTGGGAAATTCTCAAAGATAGTATCATAAATATCTCCCGTCCACTGGAGAGGTTGCAGAGGTGTTTCTTCTCGTACATGTTAGATGGGCTACTCGTTTACATATGAAGCTAATGGCTGCCTCAATGCTGCTTCACTAGGCCTGATCGAAGGAGTAAATGATAGCTTCAGTGTCCCCCTGCTTTACTTTATCGTTGCTAATCTGTTGTATCTTTCTGTTCAGTAAGGCTGTTATACGAGTTCATTTCCTTATGATGTGAAATGCTAGTGGAAGACCGCCTAAATTAAATACGAAAAAAATTTATTACTTCTGGAGAGCCCTATGGTTCACAAGATTACTGACCTTAATGTGCCTGCTCTACTGCTTTGGGTTTTCTGATCCTTAATCACCACCTGTGCACTAGCTAAGTTTTAAATAGTGGAAAAAACCATTCCAGAAAGTCTTTTGTAGATCGCTAGACTTAGCATGCATATAATTCTCTAGAGTCTAATTCCACTAGCATTCTGACATTTTGTAGGCTTGTATCTTTGTTTTTGTTGCATGTGTTAAAACTTTAAGCACAATTTATGTTATTTTTTTCTAAGAAAGTTTACTTTTTCCATGTGAAGATCTTATATCTGACATGTGGGACAAATCATGGAAACGAACATGCTCTGTGCTTGTTGTGAAGTTGGATTTTGATGTACTGAACACATCAATGACATTTCTGCATTAGTTGAAGGAGAAAATTGCGATGCTTCGAGAAAATAATCGTCATCAAAAGCAAAAGATAAGGCTGGATAATGAAATGGAGAAGTTACTGAAAGCTAAAGATTTGTCTGATGATCAAATAAGTGGATTAGCTTTATCCTTCGAAGCCCAGCAAAAGGATCTCAAGGACAGGGAGCGCCAAGCGACTTTCATGCAAGGAAAACATTATTGTTGTGTGTGTGTGTTCACATTTTCTCTCTTTTTTCTTTTTAGATACAGGAGTTAAAGCAATCATGGGAGCACCAAAGAAAGGAAATCAATGATTACTAATCAGAAATCACCTCATTGAAAATGCACAATGACGGATATCGTTCTGGAATGAACACTGTAGCTAGTGATGCCGACGCTGTTCAATCCCTCCCAATCCTAGGGAGAATACAAGAAATAAAGCCATTGCAGATGGAAATAGTAGGATTGAAGGCAAAGAGGACATTTGCTTCTGAATCCATTGATGACTTCTCTTCCGAGAAAGAGACTCAGCTGGCTGAAGAGACAGTGATTAAAATACATGAAGACAAAACTATAATCTCCCACCCAGTTGATGTAGCAGGAGTTGGGGGCAACGGAGATTTTCTCCCACTGTCTATCAATGAAACCAATGAACCTGAGGAAGTTCTGGAAGATTTATTGAACAGTTGTTTAGATGAAAAATGACCCTGTTGATAACAATGTATTGGTCAACAAACGAAATGGTGAACCTCCAGTAGAACATATCAGGCTACAACTAGAATCGGACAACTTAGACGGCGAAGCTGCGTCAGAGAATACGGCAAGTTCATCTTCTTCCTATCGGACATTATGCTCTCCCATGTGGCTCCCTTGATTCTCTTCACTCCTGTATCAAATGCACCACAGGTCCACAGCATCACATTCAATATTTCATAGGAAATGGTTTTGAGTTAGTGACCTTTTCAATATATATTTTTTTCTTTTAAAAAATTCCTATTTTATATATTATTTTTTATTAACCGGTTCAATCCGTAACTTAAATAATAATCCAGTTTATAAATTAAACTAGGTTTTATAAAATGTAATGACAACTGTTCTTGCCAATAACAACAAATTGATGTTTGCAAATTGGATATAAGTTTTGAACTAATTTTATAGACAAAAGATCAAGATCACACATTTACATACAATATTTAGTCTGAAATACTAGATGTTGAAGGGATATTTAGAAACAAAGTGGTACTTTAGTAATTATTTTAAAAAAAATTGGAGTAAAAAGAAATAAGAACTCAAACATTATGTTTAAATATAATATTTGTCCATCTAGAAAGCTGAAAAACTATTTCTTTTTAGTATTTAAAATTTGCATTGAGTATGAAAAACACATTTTAGAAGTTATTTACAATTTTCCTTTACATGTTTTTCATTGCTTTTTAAATAAATAAAAGACATGAATACTATAATTTTCCTTTTATATACAATTTTTGTTTTTGCAACATAAAAATTCAAATTATTTTTAAATATGAAAAAAATATTATTTTTTATATATTTAATCAGTGTCATAACTGTTATTTTATCATAAATCTAAAATAATTTTTTTGGTTAACAATATAATTTTTTCATGATAATATTTAATTTTAATTAGAGAAAATTAATATTTTAATAGTTAGATTATTATAATAAAGGTTTTGATTATTTTTTTATGAAAAATCATTGCAATTTTGATGTTTATTTACAAATAATTCATTTTGCTTTCTCAACAAATGAATATGTTTCTATTATTTATTATAAAAGGAAAATTAAAAAATATTTTTTATTAATGAACATATTTTACCCTCCTCCTGTTTATTTATTAATTTTTAAAGGTACCATTTAGCTTAGGTAGAACCCATTAAAATCCATAAAAAGTCACCTTGCAGCTGCAGCCTATGATGATGCTCATTTAGGACTGTTTAGTTGCAGTGGTTTAATAAATGTTTTGTTATTATTTGAATTTTTAATATTGATTTTTTATAAATAAAAAACATATATAATTTTAATATATTTTCAATCAAAAATTATTTTTTAAAATTAAATTCTACCACTAACCTACTAATCGACACCTCATTTCAGTGATTAAAAAACAAAACCATAAGGAAAGAAAAGGGTTCAGGTTCGCTGCTCTCTTACAGTTCAGCCCGACCACGACCTCACCTCAAACCAGGTTTGGAAAGAAAGTTTTTTCTTTATTTATTTAATTTGTTTAGATTAAAGTTAATGGATTTGGAATTAATTAGGGTTCTTACATGCTAAAATAATCTGATAATTTTCTGCTTAGAAATTCCCAGAAATGGCAATATTTGATCAAGCAATCAGACGGCTGTCAATATCATTATCAAGAAGAAGAAGAAGCAGCAGCTTAAGCTTCTCAACACTTTCATCCAATCCTCTACGAGTCTGTGTTGTTGGAGCTGGCCCTGCTGGCTTCTACACTGCTGAAAAGGTAATTACAAATTAAATGCACCGTTCCTTAATTTTTGTGCCTAAATTACAATCATTGTTAAATGTAATTAGATGTTGAAGGCGCATCAAGGAGCTGAAGTTGATATCATAGATCGTTTGCCCACGCCTTTCGGTTTAGTCCGCTCCGGCGTGGCACCTGACCACCCCGAAACTAAGGTCATTTTTTTTAATGTTTCATTCTTTATACAACTTTTCCATTTTTTAGTTCTATTCCAAGAATTTCTGAGGAGAAGAAATGCATTTACTTTTAGTATTTTGATAATGTTTTAGAGTTCGTGATTTTGCTTTTTTAAAATATTTTAGTCAAATGGCGATGGTCAGCATTAACTGTTTCTAGCAAATTCCTTTTCTTTTCTTTTCTTTTTTTATTTGAAATGGTTAAATTTTGATATTAAATTTCTGTTGCTAGTTGTAGTTTTGGTGCAAAATAATTGTCTTAATTGATCTTAGTATACCAGAAAACTTGCTACAGATTGTGATGAACCAGTTCTCAAAGGTTGCGCAACATGAATGGTGCTCCTTTTTTGGAAATATCACTCTTGGGTCCTCTGTCTCTCTTTCAGAACTTCGTGAGCTGTATAATGTGGTGAGTTAACAGTACTTGTTTTTAGTTTGCATTTTATCTCGTATGCTTGATTAGTTTTGCTAACTTTGTAAATGCTATGAGCAGGTAGTGCTTGCTTATGGTGCTGAGAGCGATAGAGCCCTAGGTATTCCAGGAGAAGTATGTCCAATAAAAGTAGATACAAATATATAAAAAGTTACTTTTGATGCCTTTTCTTTTTTAACTATTATGGCTGCATAGAGTTGCAATTCCATTTGTTTATATCTTCCCTGTTCTGTATTCTTTTCTTTGTTGTAGTATTTGTCAGGGATACACTCTGCTAGAGAATTTGTTTGGTGGTATAATGGGCACCCAGATGGCAAAAACTTGAGTCCTGATTTGAAGAGCACCGATACTGCTGTTATTCTAGGCCAGGTAGTCAGAATATTGCTATTGTTTTCACTGAAGTTGCATTATGGATTTTAGAGATAATTTACTGGTGACCAAACCACAAAACTCTGAATTGGATATGCAATGCTGATTTGCTATTAGTCATAATCTTGAAAACGGGGAAATGCTATTAACTTTAAAGGAATTGGTTAAGATGAGGTCAATATGACTTCTTAGAGGGTGATTTGGTCTGTTCTACATTGTGCAATTAATCTTAAATGATGGATTTGTTTAATGGAAATAAGTTAGGACATGATGATGCTAGTTGAAAGAGATTCGTGGAAACATGATTTTGTAAGCAGGATAGATTAAGATAATTACTTAAAAACTACAGTGGTAGATGCCTTTAATGAGTTTAAACGTGCCTTGTATTTTCTGCTGGAAGATGCAATAGGCACAATTTCCTAGTGATATAAAATTCTGTTTGTAGTAAGTTTAGTACTTTATGTTTTCTTTTTCTCTTGTAATTTGAAACCAGGTTAGGGTTACACATGCATGGTGTGTTAGTTAGCTTAGATTCTGATGCTGGAATTTCATTGGTTGAAAGACATGGAAAATTATGCTACTGCGGGTAACACATTCCATGAGGGGTAGTGCTAAGTTTCTGTTAGCATCATAAGTTGTACAGTAGCCTTGACAAATTTCAAATGTCCATTCAACATGTTTAAGATTTCAGAATGCTAAGGATGATTTAAGCTCTTATCTTTTTCATGTCATGCTTGTTAGGTGTTTTCTCATTTCTAAGTAGCTAGACTTTCATTATATTCAACAGTGTGTGTAAATAATCCCTAAATTATAAATAGCAGCTCCCTTTAGGTTAAAACACCTCTCATCCTCTCCTTCCCAGGAAGTCTGCAATACCAAAATACATATGAAACTTTCCCATGACAATTCTCTAATGATTTTCTCAGGGCAATGTAGCGCTTGATGTTGCCCGTATCCTCCTACAATCAACATCAGTGTTAGCAACAACTGATATTGCCAGTCATGCTTTGGAAGCTCTAGAGCAGAGCTCTATTAGGTTTTTTTTTTATCAAACTAATTGACAGGGATCAGATCTGTTGCTAGCCTTTTAGGTTGTCGGTGGTAATGCTCTAAATATAATTGCAGAAAAGTATATCTAGTTGGAAGACGTGGACCAGCCCAAGCAGCTTGTACTGCAAAAGAGCTAAGAGAAGTTCTTGGTAATTTTTAGCTTGCTGTCATTTATACTTGTATCCGTTACATGTTGATTTGAATTCTTAAGGCTTGCTGAAAACATGATGATGGGACTAAAGGATTGCTCTTTGACCCATGTCTTGTCAAAATGTGATTCTGAGCTAAGATAACTGATCCTTTTTTGTTTCAAATGCGATTTTTCATTATGAAGTATTATATTGATAAGTATATTTGCAGCACTAAGAAATTATTATTTATACCAATTATTTATTTTGAACATGTGCTTTTTTGAGCATGTGATATGTTTGTGCTCTCTTTGATTGTTTGGCACATAAATCCCAGGCATTGACTTGCACATTTCATTTGAATGGTTGTTGTTGATGTTAAATAAAATTTATAGCCAACTATATGCAATCTGACTTTGTTAATATGCTTAGTCAGAGGTCTTTTTTGGTTTTACTTTCTTACTTTTAGAACACCATTGCTGATATTATGTTATTGCTGTAGGTATTAAAGATTTGTGTATTCACATTAATGAAGTTGATTTATGTGTAAGTCCAGAAGATGAGGTAGGTATCAATGTTATTCATCTGTGTGCATGTTTAATAGACATGTTCTTTATTTGTTATTCTTTCTAGTAGAATATATCATAATGACTGCCACTATCATTGTTACTATTATTATTTTTTGTTCTTGTGATGCCTTTTAACGCATTTCTGTTCTAAAATAGTCAAATTCAAACTGAAATGATCCAAATTGCACTCATTCTAGTTTAATTGAGCATCTCTACATGCCCGTGTTTAATATATTAGAAAATACACTTCAGAACATTATTCACCTTCCATCCAAATTGTAGCAATGATAACCAAACTTACATACTGTATTGCTACTGGACGTGGATCAATTAGGAAATGATTAAGTTGAAGGATGTGGTCAACTAAATTGGAATGGCTGTGAGAATGGCAAAATATGGTAGCACTGTTAGAATGGCTGGAAGAAAAAATTTAGTTGTTTTTATAATTATGCATGCTAAGTTTTCCTAGTAAGTACTGGATATTTGTATGTTGTTGACAGCATAAATGTGCATATTCTGGCAGGTCCGAGGATAGGTAGATAGTTATCCCACACAACTTAAGGAGATTCCACTGTGTGGTGTAGTTGTAGAAGTAGGAAGTTAGGTCAGTTCAGGGGTAGAATTAATGTTCATCTTTCAATTTCATTTCCTTGAGTCTAAAAGTTTGATAAGGTATGGTTTTCTGACATTTCTTGTTCCTGAGAATCTCCTTTTGTGACTGCTTCAAGTAGATACCTGCCTAAATTTAAGATTGAGTTTAAGAATTTTTCTCCTTGCTGTTTCTGGCCCGTTCTTGGAACACAAACGAGGCATAATCTATAATTGTGTTTTTTTTTTTGTTTGGGGGGGGGGGTTGGAGGGGTGATGTATTTGAACAATTCTAAGTGCTTCTGACTTGGATAATTTGGAGAATCCAATGAAGAAAGAAAAGGTGAAGTATTTTTGAAAATTCAACCAAGATTTTATCTTGCTACCTAGGTCTTATTTAGTGGTGAAATAATACTTTCAGGCACCAACTTGATTAAATGTTTCTGTCTTTCGGGTTTCATCTTTATACTCTGAGTGCCTAATCTCTTTTATTAATGGCTCTGTGTCTTTATGCTTTCTTTTGGCAAAGGAAGTGCTTAAAAATAATCGAATCCATAGGAGGGTTTACGAGTTGCTTTCAAAAGCAGCTGCTTCAGCACCTTCTCATCCGAGTTCAAGTCAGCGTGAACTTCACTTTGTTTTCTTCCGGAAACCTGATAGGTTTCTAGATTCAGGTGAAGGCAGTGGTCATGTTGCTGGCGTGCATTTTGAGAAGACAATGCTTAAAGGTGCTTTTCTCTCTATAAATGGTGGTTGTATATGAGTCTTCTTGTGTGCCTCTGTGGTTACATGTTTAGAAAACGCTTTACTTGTAGTTGATGGATATTGTTATGTTGCAGTACAGCATTCTCCCACCTAATGTGTCTTGCACAACATTTGAACAAAAGTTTGTTGTGTGCTTATCATCATAATAACTCAGAATGATGTTGTCAGGCAATTAGACCATGTCTTACAGTCGAGAAAATTAGCATTTTATTTTTCACTTCAATTATAATTATGAATGAGATTGTTTGAAGTTCCATGAGAAAGAAACTTCTGAGCTGTCAAAACAAAGATTGCACTGTTCCATGTTCTAATCCAATTTAGTTTCATTACTCCAGTGTTAAATTCCATGTTCTCTTCCAATTCAGTTTCATTACGCCAGTGTTAAATTTGCCCACTCTATGTTGCAGCTGTTGGCCCTGGAAAGCAGATTGCTGTGGGTACTGGATTATATGAGGACCTTGACTGCGGGTAATTTTTTCCTTTTATTCGTTAATCTTGGTTAGTTATATATTTTCCCATGTTATGAGCATATTTTCTGATATAAATACAATTACATTTAACTTCACATGGCGCTATAATGATGGATTTGGTCATTGCTTGACCAGAATGTGAATAGTTGTAAATTAATTTGTCTTAGGTGACATGATTCATATACCGTTGTGTGATAGAGGAGAAAAGTTATTTTGATTATGTTGAACCAGCTCATTGGTATGATCTATTGCTTACATTTTTGCAATGTCCATTTCTGTTTGCAGGTTGGTGCTAAAGAGCATTGGTTACAAATCAGTGCCAGTCGATGGTTTACCATTTGATCATGAAAAAGGTAATGTGCAAAGAAAAAAAAGGATGGTGTACCCTTTCTGCTCATTATTGTTGGATGTGTTATTTTATCCATGAAAAGCTATATAAAGCTGGCTAGGTGAAATGTTATTGGAAAATTTTGAGGTTTTCTTCCAAAGCTGCTTTTGATCAATTATTTAGTTCAACATGTGTGCAAAATCCTAGAAGAAAATTTTAAAAATTTAAGCAACGAGAACTATAATGAATTTTTTAAAATTTTGAATTTTTTTACACATGTATAGCTCTGTGTGTACTGATTCAAAACAAGCATCTGGCAAAACCATCTCTAGGAGTAAGTCTCTTGCTTAACTTTCCCTACTGAAGTTTCTAAATATGTGTGATTGTGTAAACTGATTTGCCACCCTCCTCTCATGGCTTCCTTTCCAGGTGTGGTTCCAAATATTAAAGGTCGTGTTCTTACTGATACTTCAGGAGATCCTACGCTGCTCGAGAAAGGTCTGTATGTGTGTGGGTGGTTGAAGAGGGGTCCAACTGGGATTATTGCTACAAATCTTTACTGTGCTGAAGAAACAGTAAGTTGCTCTTGCATCCCAGTTCGTTTTCATTCTTTAGAAGCCTTGCTTGAATCACTAAGCTGCTGCACGATAGGTGGCAAGTATATCAGAAGATGTTCATCAAGGAGAGATAGCATCCTCATCTACCTTGCCAAAGCCTGGCCGACAGGGACTCCTTCAGTTGCTTGATAATAGAGGTGTTAGAGTTGTTCCATTCAGCGCCTGGGAAAAGATCGACTCTGAAGAGAGAAGGCTTGGGAACTTGAGAAGCAAGCCTAGAGAAAAATTAACCACATATGAGGAGCTACTGAAAGCTGCCACAGAGTGATAAATGCATCAATTTTGAGGTCAAGATACCTTTCTTTTTTTCTTTTGAACAAGTAAATGCGATTTCATTTTTTACTTCATCGTCGATTATAACCTCTTGGGTTGAAGCCCAATATCCAGCCAGCCAGCTAGCCTCAAAATTGGTTCCGACTTCAAGTGTACTATTTGTTCTCTTTCTCAATTTATAGACATTAAAAATAAGTGTACCTAGGCAAAGCTTGGACACTGAAATTTAATACTTAAGAAATTATCTGATTGGTTGTCAAAAAGGGTGGAGGAAATGTCTGATTTTAGCTGTCAAAAGAAAAAGGAAAAAAAAATGTTGTGTAATATATCGATGACTAAATGAATTGATTATCATTCATGTATAATGATTCTCGTATTTTTGAAGAAAGGAGGCTTATGCCGAAGCCATTTTGTTGTGCTATGACGTGTCTACTGTGCTCTTAAATTATTTGAATTAAAATTATCACTAAGAAAACTTAGTAAATTTAAAATTAAAAAAAAAAAGCAAGTATTTTGTTAACTAAATGAATCGATTAAAAAATAAATCTTTTAATTTACAAAAAAAAAACACATAAATATCATTAAAAAAACACTAGTAAAGAAGATACAATTATCAAAATATCATGAGGTTTTTCTTAGTAAATAGAATTATTAAATGATTTAATTAAGATCCATACAGGTTAGATCTAATATATTTAAAAACAAATAATTGAGGTTCATTAATTTTAATAAAAAAAACTTAAAAGTTATTAGCTATATTATTAAATATTAATTAATTAGTGTATAAAATAAAAAAAATGATTGACATTACAAATGAAGTGTTGATTTGATAAAGATGAGTAGTTAATAATAGCTTTATTGCTAATGCCTCACCACAAGGTGAAACTATTTTTTTGTATAAAAAATAATGTTTAGGTGTTAAAATAAAATAAAAAAGGATATAAAAAATAATTTTAGTCAATCCAAGTTAGCATAATTAGCATGATAAATATATAATCACAGTAATTAAAATCTAGTTAGCTCGAGATATTTTGTTAACTTTGCAGTTTAAATCATGAAATTAAAATATCTCAATAAAAATATAAAAAAATTATAACTTTCATTTTAAAAATAATAATAAAAGCTTGTTTTAAATTTTTAAACCTGTAATTTGACTCGTTAGACTTAAAGCTCTCAATTTAAAAAATTCATAAGTTCAATTCCTAATCTATTAAATATTAAATGATAAAATTAAAAAAATATCAATTAAAAAAATTAAAGTACAAAATAAATTTTATATTTGATTGAAGAGTAAAACTAAAAATAGCTATCATTTTAGAAAAAAAAATAAAAAAAAAATTAAAGAAATGAAGATCAAAATTGACACAAGAAAATGATGTTTTGGTTGAATGGTAAAGTTAAAAAGAATAATATTTTAGAAAAAAGAGCAAAAAAAAATTAAAATAAAAATAACGATGGCCAAATTAAAAAAAAAACATAATATTATCATTTTCAATTGAACAATAAAATTGAAAACTAGTAAAACTTTTACAAAATACCAAGAAAAAAAATTAAAAATCTAAAGAATAAGGATTAAATTAAAAAATATAATACTTGATAAATTGTTATTAAATGGTGAAATTGAAAAAAATATAACACTTATAAAGAGCCAAAACCACAAATTAGAAATAAAAAAAATAAGAATTGAAATTGAAACAACAAGATCAAACTATAATTTTCAAGTGAAGAGAGAGAAAACAATAAGAAAAAAAAAGTTTTGCTAGTGACAAACCGAACCATCATTAATGACATGTGTTGCACTAACATGAAAAGAATATGGTAGCGCTTTCAATAATATAATAAAATGATATTTTTTAATATCATAAGGTGTTGCACACAACGTACATGATGTTTTAACACCTCTAGAAATTATAAATGTACCTTTTTTTTTTGTATATATATTTAATCAAATATTAAATTATCTCTAAAATGGCATGTCAATATTGAAAAAACCCTTTGAAAAAATAAGAAAAAGTCGTGTAAGGTTAGTTTTATTTTTTTGTCTTCTAATTATATTTTAATCATTTCTCTGTATTTTATATATATATATATATCAGATATTAAATTATTTTTTTTTATCTATGATAATAACATAAAAATTATTTTGAAAATATTAAATTATCATTCGATGAAAACTTTTCTTTTAAGGGTATTTCAATCTTTTTTTTGTATTTTTAAAAAGAAAAAAAATACATAATTGATCATGAGTAATTTTAAAATAAATAATGCACCACATGAATAAACCTTAATCTTCCAATAACTATTTATAAGTTTTTTGATGAGGATCAAATATATTACCATACTGTTTCAATGAACAATGCAAATCTGTTTGCTACACTTACAGTATTTATCAAACCAATTTGAACTTTTAATAATAATAATAATAATAATAATAGAACTCCAAATGAAGATACGAGGGCCTTAGATTTAAAGATAAGGTACTAAACGAAGCTTAGTAGTCAGAGAATATATTATAAACCTAATGAATGATAAATGACGACGATAATCTTCTTCTTTAACAATCAGGGATGAGAGCATGAAGTGTGAACCCGTAGAATCAGCCAGAAACAGTGTCATTCGTACCGTCAAATGATGAATGTGACACATTATTTATTAACAAACACTAAACGACATGGCATTTACGTTGTAGCAGATGTGCCGTGGACGCATACTATTAGTGACATGTGGATTCACTATGCAATAAGTGTTTTTTTTCCTCATATTTAAAAAAAATTCAAGAAAAAATTAAATTAAATTGTTAAGAAATAGTATGATTAAAAGAACTAGAGTAAAAAAAAATATAGATAAAGTAGATGGTGGTTTCAAAGTTTATTTTCATTATTTTACTTTCTTAATGATATATTTTTAATTCTTTCAAATTTTTAAAAATTAATTTTAGTATAAAATTTTTATTTTTTATTTTTCAGTCATTGGTTAAAGAGAGAAGAGATAAAAAATGATCGAATTTTGATGATATAAAAAGTTTGTTGGCACTAATTTCAACCATAAAAAATGTTGATCATGGTACTTATTAGTTTTATTAGATAATAAAAGTTTAGTATGGATGTTATTTTTTAATTTGAAGTTGTTTTAAAAGGTTCATCTAATCTCGAGAGATTTTTAAATTTGAGTTAATTTTTTATTTTTGGATAATATTTTAGTTGTTTAAAAGTATTAAGAGTTTATTTGGATCTGTAGATTATTTTATAGGTGCTTTTAGATAAAATAAAATAGTTAAAAATAAATTTTTAAATTAAGAAACTCATGCCTCGACTTTTCGGTGGCCTTTAAGTCATAGAAATTGGAGATGTAAATGACATAACATCTATGTTGTTTATATATATAAAAATTGATTGGGTTCACTATGCCATGTTCACCTAGCCAAGCAAAATAAAATAATTGGGTAGACGCATATACCTGCCCTTGCTCGAATCCCTTAATCGGTCTGTTAGAAGTAATTTTCTTTTTAAAGGGTTTTTTTTTAAATTTTTTTCTTCATTTAAATATAATTAAAATCAAAGAATTTATTTTAAAAATAAATCATAAATCAATAATTTTTTTTACATTATAGCAAGATAAATATTTTTTCACTAAAATTTAAAAAAATATATAATTTTTTTTAATGAAGTTATCCTGGTTACATGATTTAAGTTGCAAGTTTAAAGGGTTAACCTGTATTAATTTAATTTGTTTTGTTATTTTTTAAAAATTAATTTTTTTATTTTTTAATATTTAATTAATTAAAATTGAATTTTTTAATTTATTTTAATAAGACGAGTACACTTAGATTTTAAATTTTTTTTCATAGAGAATAAATCATATTATTAGTGAAAAAATTAGTTTGATAAGCTATAATTGCTCGTGGTTAGCGTGTGATGCCTTGGTTGTTGCATATGCATGAAAATGCTGGTCATTGTTTGCCATTGGCATATAAAAAGTACATGTTGTGCATTATAAAAAATATATATAAAAAAAAAATCACATGTGTATATTGCGTATGAAAATTTTGTATGGATGGCTCATGGGACCTCAACAAAAACACAGAAGAGCATATCGGGTAGATTTAATTAGGTTGAGGCACATTTGGTTTTGGATTGAATTTTGGATGGAACACTTCAGCTACTTGGGCATGACACTTCCAGCCACTTGGGCTTTGAAGGCTCAATCAATTGGAATAAAAAAAAATTATGTTTTTTTTTTAATAAAAAATTAATATTTCTTTGTATCTCAAAGTGTCATAAAATATATTTAAGTGCGAAGTTGAAGGAGACCTTTTAGGAAATAATTATAAGGTATATAAAAAAAATTATTCTTAATAATAATAATAAAATCCGTTGTTATTATAGTTATTAGATCTAGTTTAGAAGTTGATCTGGATAAATATTAAGATTATATGTTATTTAGATTGATCTAAAAAATTAAAAAAAAATAATTTATTATAAATCACCTTGGTTTCTTCTCATATCTAGGTCCTAAAAAGATTAATAATGCAAATCTCTTTTAGAATTCACATTGCTATAAAATTTAACAAAAAAAAAAACAACATGCTAACAAAAATAACTATCAACAAACATTTTAATATAATTTGATAGGAACAACTAAACAAGTTACATGTTCAAAAAACAAAACAATTAACTGATTACATTTCTTAATTCTATATTTTGATAGACATTTCATCACAAACAACTTCATCAAGATAATTTTATAATATTATAGTTCAAGTTTGATGCAAAAGCAAATTAAAAACCAATACAACACATATAGATGCATCCTTGTGAACACCCTTACTTTGGTGCAATGAACTTGTTGAGCTTTTCCTTGTTTAAATGAGTAAAATTTGAATAAAGTGTTGATAAGATTGAGTTAATTTTGTAAATTTTTATCAAAATATCACGGTATTTCTCTATAGCTTTACCATTACAATCTTTATCAATCTCATTTAAAGTTATTAAATTTATAATTAAAATATAATTGACGGATAAATATTACATATTCTACAACATTTTATGTAAAACAAATTAATAAAGTATCAATCATTCATTATCTTTATTGGAAGTATTTTTAATAATCAACGTTGAGAGATGTCCGAAGGAACATGTAGTGTCTACAGCCATTGACAAGAAAGAAAGAAATGAGGTTTAGAATTTAGAAAATACACGTTAAAATGGCAGGACCCAAAAGTTTGGCTACACATGCTTGACTTATTGGCCGCCGTGAACTTGATTCACCATCACCTTTCTATAAATTGTTGGGCAAGATCATGGCTTGATGCATCATTTCTTGTGTGCCCACAGGAAAAAAAAATAGCAGCAGCAAGATTACTGAAGATGAAAGATGGCGTCTTTTTTCATGATTGTGATGGTGGTCACGACGATGTTACTGGCTGAAGCACAAGTGTCACAAGCAGTGACATGCAACCCTGAGCAGTTGAGCCCATGCCTAGGAGCAATCACGAAATTGAACGAGCAGAAGCCTTGTTTCTGTGGATACCTCAAGGATCCGAGCCTCAAGCAGTATGTTTCCTCTCCTGGTGCTAGAAAGGTTGTCAGTGCCTGTGGCGTTCCCTACCCTAGTTGCTAATTGTTATGAATATTATGTAATGGTATGAATAGTGTTATATACATATATGGTCAAGGGAATGAGATTAAGCTGTGCTACAAAATCTCTACGATCAATAAATTAACTAGTTTGTGATAGAGAAATGTTATGAATATTATTCTTCTATGCTTTTATTTTTTATTTTTGTATATTGTCAAAGCTGGAACCCTGGTCGGATGAATGCATGCCAAAATTTCCTCTCTTTTTTTTGACAGTAAGAGTTTTCAACCATGTTGGATGGTTAGAGTTACGATACCTAAAGCCCTAGCTACCTGGCCAAACGGCTACAGAGCTTCTTCTTCTTCTTCTTTTTTTTTCCCTCTCATAAATTTTATTATGAATAAAAAATATCATAATTGTTTTTACTTTTGTTATTGGAATCCCTTAATTTTATCAAATCACCGGAGTTGTACTGAATTTACTCCCAGTTTTATAATATCTTGATGGAAATAAAAGTTAAAGTAACTATGAGCTCTCAAAGATTTTAATTATTAATATTTAAGAGCTGTCATGGATAAACCACAGTATCTATATCATACCAAGAGGCTTTTAAGATCTTATTTGAGGCTCATAAGATCTTATAAGAGAATATAATCTAGAGAATTCCTGTTTTGTGCAGCAATTAGAATAAATCAAGGAATAAAACAAGATTATTTGAAGGTCTTCTAATTAAGAAAAATCAAATATTTTATAATTTTAGTTTTTGGCCTCTCTGTTTTAGTGGGGCTGAAGATATTATCATCATCATATGTCCTCTTCTCTGGCGAAAATAAATTATTTTTTTATTCTATATATATATATATATAAAGAACTAAATCTCCTTTCTATAAAGGCCTTCCCAATCTGTACCTCAAATACTAACATGCTCTACACTTAGATATCAACATACAAAGAGTTTTCCCTTTTAATTAAAGGAATCATAAGAAATTTATTGAAATTCTAGGAGTCTCCCTTAAATGGAACCCAACTTACAACTTAAAAATTTTATTCTATAATTAATATTTGCAGGACACAACCAAGATTAATATTCATATATACAACCAATTCTTAAGGGCAGGCTCAGGGCCACCCCCTCAACACATATTGCATCAATTACAATAAATATATTTGAATATTTTAGATTTGTAAACAAATGAAGAAATGTCGAGTTGCTAAATATTTCTATTAGTCTTCAACGTATAATTGCAAAATCTAAAATAGGTGAGCTATCAATGCTAATTGATAGGCTATAGGTCCAAGCACTTCTATCATCTCAAAGATGTTGATATATTTCAGCGTCAACTCCTTTTCTTTTCTTTTTTTTTTCCAAATCAAATTATGTTTTTTTAGGGTAAAACTTTCAAGAACACTTGATTTCTTACCTCAAAATTCAAACTTCTTTTATATCTTGAACCTTTTTTATTCATAACCTAATTGTTTGGATCTTATCTATAAGCATTTATACTATTTCCAACCCTAATGATTTCATTTCGCCCACATCATCCCACCTTAAGGGAGTTTGACACTTTTTCTCATAAAATACTTCAAACATTGCCATATATATTGATAATGACCTAAAAGCTATTATTGTAGGCAAATTCTACCAATAGCAAGTGTTTCTTCCAGCTTCCTCTATAACTTAGAGTACAAGGGTTAAAAAGATCTTTCAATGTATGAATATGTCATCTTTAACTGTTTATCGGTCCGAGAGTGTTTGACATTTTATTTCAACGTATCTTAGCTATTTATGGTCTCACAATATAGCCTAACTATGATTCTATTAAAAATAAAATAACTGATAAAAATAATCCTAATTTATGTTAAGACAAAATCCAAGACAGTTGATTCAATCAAAACCCGATCGGAATCCCTTACATCAGAGGTTCTAATCATGCCGACTTTTGTTTCTAACTCCAAAATTGTATTTTTCTACAGCATGGAAGCTTGGTTCTCACCTGTAGTTTTTTGCCCCCGTTTCAGTGGCTCAAGAAATTATTCATCATCACGTATGTCCTCATCTCTGGCGAAATGCTCTTGTAGCCTTATAAATTGGTGAACATCATCCATCTCTCGTGAAATCGATTTACAATTTAATATTAGTTTTAGGTTCTCATCTAATAAAATAATATGTGATGCATGGTGTCAGCAAGATGTCACATCAGCTGTTTAGCTGGTAAACTTACTTTATAATTAATTTTAATAAAAAATATTTTTACTTAAAAATATATTTAAATAATTTTTTAAAAAATATTTTTACTTAAAAATATATTTAAATAATTTTTTAAAAAATATATATTTTTAACATCAACTCATTAAAACGATTCAAATATATAAAATATAATTTTAAATTAGTAAATTAAAACAAAAAACAAAACAACAATATAAACAAAAAAATACCACTTAACATCTCAATCACATAATCCAAAAGTTTTCGTGCAAATTTTAATTTGACCTAACAAACTTGACGTGTTTATATATACAACATCAAATAACTACAAATACAGTATATCTGAATTATAAAAAAAACAAAAAGTTGAATTACACATGCCATGCTTTCTTTGTCATTATTCATTAAGATTTTATTGCCTACACCAAGTATATTAAAAGTTTTATTACGTTGATGATTTTCAGCTCTTCTTTTATTGCATCTTTTCTTTTTTCTTTATTTGAATAATTTCCCGATCTCGACTGTCATTTGTAATAAATAAATAAATAATTGTAAATGCAATAGACATGATTAAGCTCATGTTCAAAAAGAGGAAAGAAAGAAATATTAAGCCCTTGGATTCGAAGGCTCACTTTAAAGATATTGTGCTATGTAGATTCTGTTAGGGCCGATGTCTCTCTCTCTCTCTCTCTCTATTTAGAAACTAAGACTGAAAATTGAAGAACCAGGGCCCATTGTTTTAAACTAATAGTATTTTTATTTTGAATCAGATTTATTCAGCTAAATTGGTAAAGTTCCTCTTTATCTAATGACCAAATTATTATTAACCACTCAACTAAAAGGTGTTATTTATAGTGACAATTAAAATTTTAGAGCATAATTTTGATGTTAATTACATACTAAAACATTTGGGGTGTCAGATTAACACATTTGTTTCTATGTTTAATACGAATAATAAAACAGGTGCATTAATTATAAAATTTAGGATCAAAGAGTTTATTCTCTCTGTGATCTCAAATTCAAGTCCTTGGTTAGTCATATGATAACCACTGAATATTTACATGGTCGTTAATTTCAAAACCCGTGAGATTAGTCGTGATGCACACAAGTTAGCATGGACATTCACATTAATCTAAAAAAGAAATAAAGCAGGTGCATCCCCCTTTGTCTCTTTTACATTTTTTTTCTTTTTCAATTATTTTTTTCTAATTTTATTTTTATCAGTTATTCGTGTTATTTTTGAACAAAGCAAGTTGACTAGATTATATTGAGTCAACTCGACTTAATTTAATTTTAAACTCAAGTTAGATAAAAAAAATAAGGTCATGAGGTTTTTTGTTTTGTCAATTTCATTATTTCTTTCTTAATTTTGTCTTTATGTTTTGTTATCAATCAACCGAATTGCTTTTAATCTGATCAAGTAGATTTGATAACTTGAAGAAAATTCCAACAAAGTTTGATTAAACTCGGGTTAGGCAAGAAGTTGAGTTTGTTAACTTTATAATTTATTTTTTTAATTTTTTTTCATTCTTTTTTTTATTGAGCTACTTATAACTCGACTATGTGTTGAGCTCAAGTGATTTCAAAAATACTTTTGAAAAAAATTATTTTTTTTATTTTTTATTAACTTTAAATTAATATATTTTTAGTGTTTTCAAATTATTTTGATGTGCTGATGTCAAAAATAATTTTTAAAAAATAAAATAAATTATTGGCATGTATTTTGATAAAAGGTTATTTGAAAAGCAACCACAACTATACTGCCAGACAAGCAAACACATGAGACTAACAAGATATCATTCTCTGTATTCTCAAGTTTAGAATTATGTTAAATCCAAATACGAAGTTGATAATCTTTGTTAGCCTCCCAGTGGATCACGAGGTTATTACTAGGACTCTTAATACTAATAACTTAGGGTAGTCATTTCTCTACATTCTTAAGTATGTAAAAATCCTCTAAGAATCTATTGTATCTCAATCAACGTTAGTGGTATAAGAAGAATATTCTCATCAACATTAATATTGTGTATTAATAAGATATAAAAATCTTTTATAATTTTATTGTTTGTCTGTCGGTACTAATAATGTGAAAAAAATAATTCTTATTATTATTAATATCATGTAAAATATATTTTCATCAACATTACTGTTACTATAAGAGTTTTTTTCCTTACTAAAATATTCAAGAGAAAAGGACTTTCAAACCTCTCCGAGAAGAGATCTAATTTGTAGTATAAAGTCTATAAAATCACCTTAGTAAAAGGATGAAGATCTCTATTCTCTTATTATATATTCTCAAAACATTGAGTACAAAAAAAATAAAAAACTAAGAACAAACATTTTTCCTTTTAGAATTAACAACTTATTTTTTTTTTATTACAATCTCTTACTATAAAACACAAGCTTAATCCTAGAAAATCTCTCAACTACTAACACTCTACTCTTAATATATAATCAATCACTATCCAAATACTAAAATTAAATAATATTTAGGATCATATTGAATTTTTAAAAATAATCACATGTTTTAAATATATTCTCACAACCTTTTAAGTATTCAACTTTCTTTTCAATATATACTCAAATTTATGCCAAACTATATCTTGTGTCATAGATTACAAATCTTCTTGTATATATATGGAGCATAAATCTCTTCAATAAAATATATGTGAGAATTATAGTTACGTGCTTCGAAATACTCTTTTATAATATTATAAATACTATATATTTTCTTTCATTTCCATGTAACGTGAACCTTGCCGCCTCAGTTGTAAATGTAATCGCATGACTATCATCTTCCTCTACTTTCTTATGAATGTTGAAACTTATATATAAATCGGTAAAATAAGTCAATAAATTGAGAAGTTGTCGTCTTAAAACGTGTCACAATGTAAGACAAACGTGAAACACATGGCGTGGTTGCAAATTTCGCCACTTCCACTCACCAGAAGTAGTATCCGTATAAATGTGTGTTGGGAGTGTGGTAAAAAAAAAATTAAAAATATGTTTTATGTTAATAATATTTTTTTTAGTTTTTTAAAATTATTATTTATATTAATATATAAAAATAAAAAACACAAAAATAAAATTAATATGAAACTATTAAAAAAATTTAAGATTTTTTAAAATACAATCTAACAAAAAAATTTGAACACTTTTTAGTTCATAATATAAAACAAATATGAAATACAATCAGTCGCTACATAATGTTAAAAATATAATAAATATTATTTTTTAAATATTTTTTATTTAGTAATGTATTTAAATAAGATGTATTTTTTTTTATTTTTTGAAATTTATTTTTAATATCAATGTATTATCCAAAAATATAAAAAAATTCATTTAAAGGCACATTTTGAAACACCATCCATCCACAGTTTCAAACATCATATTCATTTGTTGGCCAGTAGGTGTGCAAATTCATGGAGTTTTCTTCGTACAATTTTTTTAAAGGCACATTTTGAAATCTTATTTTTCAAATTAAGATAGTTTTAATCTTATATTTTTAATTAAGATAATTTTTCAATATAAATTCCACATCACCATCCATCTCTCTCTCTCTCTTTTCATATTATTTATGGTATCACAACAAAATGGGCATTCCCACCAAACCTAAGAAAATATTAATTATTTATTTTCCTATAACTCTTTAATTAATTAGAATTCAAGGTTGCAAGTGTTTATCTGGGATGAATGGAGATCACATCATGTTAACCCCAATTCATCAAAAAGTACTAAGACAATTGAATCTAAAGTAACACCAAGGGAGTCCGCAAGCCTCTCCATGGATTTGGGCACGTTCAAAAAATTGTAAATGCAATAGACATGATTAAGCCCATGTTCAAAAAAAGAATGCCTCTGCCATTAAGAGAACACCGTGGCCGAGAGGGGACGAGTGCATCTCCAAATGGCTAAGAGGCGTTCTAACTTCTATCTCCGCCCTCCACACCATGTACAGGAAAGGAGAATCCACCGAATCTAAATGCTCATCTTTGACCCATCTTAGACGTGCCTCCCCTAGGCATGCATTATCCACGTCTCCTCTCTCATTGATTATCAGCTTCCAAGCTCCAGTTGGTGTACATGCGGATGAGTGTAACTTCGATTGAAGATATTGACACTTCATAACCTATTTGCCAAACAAAGTTGAATTCAACTAAATCCCGGTAGGTTGTTCAAATTAAATTGATTAATTTTATAAGTTTAAATATAATTTTAATAATACATAAAATATAATTTATTTTTAAAATAAACTTTAAAATAATAATTTTTTTAAATTATTAAAACAATAATAAATTGAATTAATCTCAATTTTCAATGACTGGTATCATGAATTTTATTAAATTTGATAATTTTTTATTTTTTTAAATTATATGATCACAAATTTAAAAATAAAAACTTATTTGAAATAGTAATAACTCTATAAAAAATAAATAAAAATAAATCATCCAATTTATTTTTTAATCAATTCAATATTGAAGGATAAAATCAAGAAAAAAAATTAAAAACAACTAAAAAAAAGAAAAAAAACATATCTAACTAATGAATGAATTTTTTAAATTTATAAATTTAGAAAACACCATAATAACCTTGTTAAATTAATTTTTAATTTCTAAACCAGAAAAAATCATTTTAAAATCTAAAATCAACACAGAATCTAGTTTTTTGTTTTTTTTCAAGCTCAGATATATTTTTATAGTGACTTTCAAGGTAAAAAATAAAAAATCATATAATTCAAAATCTTGTATTACTGTCTGTGTTTTGATAATTAGAGCTGCTGTCGATGAGTTTCTTCAGATAGACCGTGAAATGAAATCTTGTATAGGAAGAACATGTTACAAGTTCTTATCATGTTGAAAAGTTAATATTTTCGTTCGACACCATGTGAGCCACGATTTGGTGGCTTTTCAAAAAACAATCTCAACCAGAAATTGAAAAAATTATGTTAAATTATCTTAGCGTAATATATATATATATATATATATATATATATATTTGCTTAGGTTAATTAATTCCGATAGTATAGAAAAGATCGCTCCAAATAGAGATATCAGGTAGTTATCCTGAAGCTGCTGGTTGAAATTAACAGAATTTAGACGCTGGTGTGTGCCTACTTACCCAACACTAACAATAGAATTATTAGCATGACTTGGTGCCAGTAACTTCCAAAAAAAAATAAAAATCACAAGGGTTAATACTTAATACCTCGCTGGAAATTGGGATGCTAAGCGGCGCCATGGCCATGTGGACCTGTCTTGCTCCCCTAAACCTAGGAAGTCCAGTTAAATTAACAACCAAATCCTAAGGTTTTGTATATAAATAGCTAGCAAAACTCAACAAAATCTCTTATCCTTCCAAGTTCTACACCAGCATGTCTCCTGATCTCTCTGTTATACTCCCTCGTGTTCTCATCGTCTCTAGACGCAGCCTCCGCAAGAACAAATTTGTAGATTTTGTAGGTACGTTATCGTTGTTTGATCATTCTTGATCTGTTCATATGATGATTAGCAATGCTGATATTTTGTTTTTCAGGTGAATATCATCTTGATCTTATAGTTGGCTATGGTGCAGTACCAGTTATCGTGGCCCGTGTTAGTGGGGTGCACATGTTGTTAGATAGTTTTGAGCCTATCCATGGTGTTCTTCTTTGTGAAGGAGAAGATATTGATCCATCATTATATGAAGCTGAGACGTCTAATCTTTCACTAGAAGAGTTAGAAGAAATCAGGAGGATTCATGCAAGCGATACAGCTATTGATAGAGAGAAGGATTCAATTGAGTTGAGGCTTGCAAAACTTTGCCTTGAAAGAAACATACCTTACTTGGGAATTTGCAGAGGATCTCAAGTTCTAAATGTTGCTTCTGGGGGTACCCTTTATCAGGACATTGAAAAGGAGGTTTCAAAGAAGATGCGGGAGTCTCAAAGAGTGAAACACATGGATTATGATAATTATGATGGGCATAGACATGTGGTCAAGGTGGTAGAGAACACACCTTTGCATGATTGGTTTAGGGATTCTCTGGAAGAAGATAAAATGGAGATTTTGGTTAATAGTTATCACCACCAGGGGGTGAATAGATTAGCACAAAGATTTGTGCCTATGGCGTTCTCACCAGATGGATTGATTGAGGGGTTTTATGATCCTGATGCTTGTAATCCTGAAGAGGGTAAGTTCATAATGGGACTTCAATTCCATCCAGAGCGAATGAGGCAGGATGACACCGAGAAGTTTGATTATCCAGGATGCCCAAGGGCCTATCAGGTTTTAAACCCATCCCTTACATACGATCTTTTTTGGGAGAAATTGATGAAACAATGTATAATTGATATGTAAATGGTATTTTGCAGGAATTTGTCAAGGCTGTGATTGCCTATCAGAAGAAGCTCAACAGCAGTACTACATCTGTGCCAAGGCCTCTCAAGCTAGATCAAGAAATAGAGAAGAAAAGGAAGCATATAATTAGGAGTTTCTTTCTTGCAAGAAACATATACACTACTGGCCAAAGAATGAATCCATCAAAGGAATCAGAACTACAAGCTGGTGCAGAATTCCTAGAGGTATAAACTCTAGATAGAATGATAGAGAGTCCATATTCACTATTCACAAAACTTTTGAACATTGTTTCAGGATCATAGATTTTGTTTTCAGGCTTTTGATCTTGTGTCATTAATGATCATTTTATCCATGCAGTCCAACACAGCTTTGAGCTTGCAACAAGAGAACAGACTCAAGCAGATGGGTGCAACAGTGAGGAATGCAGGTTCCTACATTGAAAGACTGAGGATGAATGAGGAGAGGGAAGAATTGGCAAAAAATGTGATGGGAAATATGTCTGCAGAGCAGTTGTCTGACTTGTTGTCTTTCTACCATATGATGGGACAGATTTGCTCAGAAGTTTTAGATAGAAAGCTGAATGGCATCGTCCATGGCATCGGTTCTTGATAGATGGTTTTTCTTGCTTTCTCGTTGATGTATCATGGTAACAAAATAATAACTTGAAGTCACAGGAAACTTGGGTAAGCAGTTCCTGTTTTTCCCGTGTTTGACTTTTGTTGTTTCTTTCACATGTGATTAAAAAGCGTAACATCAATATCTGTGATTAATTGACTGGTTTATAAATCATAGCCACTGCTTTCCTGTGAAAATAGAATTGGAAGAGGAAGGGATCAATTAAAAGAAATTTGCTGCTCAAGAATCTAGACAGTGTTCATACGCGCAAATCTGCTCTTAAGGCGTACGAAGCCTCTCCAACGCAGATTTCTCCAGCAACACGCCCTTTATCTCCTTATACTAAAACCATTCAATTCACTTCACTTCACTAGTGAGTCGTTCAGTGTTTATCTGACTTCTCAGCCTCAGAAAAGGCAGCTTATTCATCAATAAATGCATGTCATCTTCGGCGATAATCATGCTGAAGCAAACAAGAAAGAAACAGATGGAGGTAGCAGTCTAGCAGACATGCATTAATTACTTAACTAAATAAGTATTATTATAATATTAACTTCGAAACAAAATCTGAAATTAATTTTTGCTTGAAAATGTATAAAAATAATTTTTTTATTTTTTAAAAATTCATTTTTAACATTGGTTTTTGATTTAAAATCACTAGAAAAACTTAATTGGAAAAAGTTTAAATTTTAATTAAAAAAAGAAGTGAAATCTTCTACAACTTTGGGTTGAATAAATGCACAAGAAGTCTCGAGACTAGAAGTAATGAGCAGCCCAGCACTACAAGAAAGGCCCGGAAATAGTTGGAGCACAAACCATCCATCCAAAAAAAGAAAAAAGAAAATACAAGAATTGTACTAGAGCCCAGCAATAACAAGCAGTAAATCCCAGAAAATAGTTATGATCCAATATCATTAATTCACAAAATCGCTGGATTGGATTTTATAAAAGCCCAGAATCCATATCCGATTATCTACTTAACTGAGCTTTCGTGTTAGAACGCACCTAAGTTGCTTGAGCCATGGGCAATCTTCTTCTTCCTGTGTGATTTATAGCCATAGATATCAGCTTTGACCTGGCTAAATCAGAGACAAAAAAGAATCCATGACCTAGACAACGACAGCTAAATTACTATATTTAATGACTTTCACAGATAATGCAATTGTGAAGCATACTAGTCAACAAGTCGTTTTGCATGCCGTGCGCGTCATCATGTTGATGGACTTTCCCGGCAGATGAGTGAAGAAACGCGTTTTTCTCATCTCCATCGTGGATCGATAAACCAACGGCGAGTATTCTCAGACTCAGCTTTAAGCTGATATTTGATTTGAAGTTCAGATCTTGACGCTGGGCTCCCACCATGGAAATATTGCACCGCTCCTTTCCCTACGAAATCCTTGTGAAGTGTTTGATGGGGAATAGACAATCTGTAAGCATCGAGAAATAGTAAGAACGCGGATTGCAACTTCATCCAAGTAAGATTTATAATTGTAATTAAACCAATTAAGATATTATTGATTCGGGTAAACCATGTCAAGATTCAACTAGATTAAAACGTTAATTTTGAAAAAAAATAAAAAAAATTACTTAAGAGTATGATTTAATCCTAGAACAAGATCAACTAAAAGATTAAGCTTAGTTTCAAAGCGTAAAAAGTTGAGTTTATTAAGGTAATTGGTCTGTTAGACCCGAGCCTAGGCCAGGTTAGGTCTTGGGTCGGGTCCAATACCGATTATTTTATAGGAGTTAAAACATGAAAGTAAAGGCAAACCTCAATAAAGTCCTTAATCTTTGAGACGAGCCTCAATTAGGTCCCCAATCATTTTTTTATATCTCAATTACATCTTCAATATATAAATAAAATCTCAACGATCCATCATTTGCTTTTCATTCTACGGAATTGTTAAATAATCATATAAGTTTTCTTTTTTCATAGTGAAATCTCTAAAATTCTTGATTTAAATTATGAATTGTGTGATGGATGAAACTGTATAAAAATATATAGAATTTATATTTTTTTAATAAAATTTATTCATTCGTGTGATGTGAGAGATTTTAGTAAATTCATGAGGTTCTAATGAGATTAAGAAAAATTATATGATTTTCAAGTAATTATCTAATCATTGTATTAACTTAATCTAATTAAGAATATATGAACAACTCGAGGGTTGGGATGAAAGGCTGGTTAAAGATCTAATTTCCCATTAGCATAGATCTTAACTAGCTTCCTACAAAAACCATCCACTGAGACATAAAAACTCCATTTGTTTTTATATTTTAAAAAAATTATTTATATTTACTTTAAATTAATTTTTTAAATAGTTTTGACATATTAATATCAAAAATAATTTTAAAAAATTTAAAAATACTATTTTAGTATATTTTTAAATAAAAAATAATCATCAAATAATCATGAATAGCAAGGATTAAAATGAATTACCTTTCAAAGTTCCTTCTTCGTTTCTTCTTTCTTTTCTACTTTTGAACATCATCTTTCAGAATTCCAAGTCAAAGTCAAGTGAGGAGCTTCGTCTCAAATTCAATCACTGAAACCCTATGTCACGCAATCAGTTTCAACCTTCTATTTAATTTAATTTCTCCACATTTATTTCTTAGTTTACTATCCCAGTCCATACTCATAGTGCGTTTTTATTTCTCAGAGCAGTCCAATTTGCTGTTCCATCACTGCAAGTTGCAGCATGTGGGATATCACAGTCCAATTTTATAATATAGTACATTTTACTGACATGACCATAGATTTAAAACAAATAATTCAAGTTTACAGGGTTTTTTTTTTTATTTAAGTCCTGAAGGTTTTCTCAAATTAACCAAATCTGAAATTAAACCACCACAAAAAGATAACTATACCACGCCAAACCTACGAGGTAGACAAGGTTAATTTTTTTAATATAAAAAAATATCAAGATTTTGTTAATATTTTTTTTATAAAAAAGTTAAATTATAAAAAAAATAATTTGAATGACTGGTAAAATATAATTTTACTGAAAATAAATATTTCAGAAAAAAAAATGATTCCATCTAATTAATGAGAATAGGGGCCGTCCATGATCTATTTCTACTGTGATTGGTCCAATATGGTTTTGGCAAAGCTTACTTTACAATATTCTTGATTTCATTTTTTATTTATTACTACATATTTAGGCTGAATTGAATACAAATATTTCATTTTATTTTTTTGGGAATTAAGTTTGTTGAACCATGGTTGGTTTGAACAATTGGACAACCCTATCATTTTCTCTTAATTTTTGTTATTGGGTATACGAGAAAGACCCGATTTCATGCTGATGTATTTATTTACCTGAAATTGATAATTAGCACGACAAAACTCATCTCTTTATACTCGAAACTATCCCTGAAACAACCGAGCGCACCATTTTGCTAACACACAATTCCATTTCTCCTATCCTACTTCCTCTTGCCAGAATGAATTCCTCGGCCTTCTCTTTTCTTTCAGATTTTGTTCTTGTATTGTTGCTCTTCATTCAAGTCCCTTCATCCTCGAGCAACGATGACCTGTACACTGCCTGTAGTAAAGAGTTTGTGTGTGGGGGTATTTCCGCGGGTTTTCCGTTCCGGGGAAATGACAGCTCACCTGCCTGTGGCGTTCCTGATTTGGAGCTCAGGTGTGAGAATAATATCGCCAAGATGAATATCAGTCATGTTGCATATCGTGTTTTGGGAATCAATCAAGATGATGGAATTCTCTGGATTGCAAGAGAGGACTACATGGTTGGATTGTGTTCACCTCAGTTTTTGAACAGCACGTTCAATCCTGAGGTTTTCGAGTATGTTGAGGGTTCCAAAAATCTTACATTCATTTATGGTTGCAAGGATGCTCCTACAACCATTCCTTTCACTTGCAAAATAAATGAGGTTAATGATCGAAGTGTTTGTATCCAAGTAGGAGATACTGGTCCTGGCGAATGCAATCGTAGTGTCTTAGTGCCAGTTTCTATAACAGATTGGCCACCAATCGGGATTATCCCACGTTTGGAAGAACTCCTGAAAAAAGGATTTGAGGTCAGATTCAAGGTCGATAGGGAGTGTTGGGAATGCAAAAAGTCTCTAGGAGTTTGTGGTATTGACGATGCAACTAATCAAACAGCTTGCTACTGTCCAAATCAATCTAGTGGATCAAGAACATGTGCTCCTCCTGGTTTCCCACCAAATCCTGCTCCTGCTCTTCCATCTCGAGGTATGTACCTCAACTTCACCTCGAATCAGTTTATGATGAACTCGAGTCACTCGTTGATGCTTCACACACCTTAGTTCCGTTCCTGTTTTGTTATTTTAATTTTATTTTAAATAGACTTGGACAGAAGTAAACATCAATATGATGACGATGATGATGATCTCTTAGAACCCACTTGAATAGTCGACTGTTAGGGAGGCTCAAACTGCAGAACTAGACCATGGGAATAAGGGACAGCTTTCTGGTTAGGCAACGGTCACACCATAGTTAAATTGATGCCCATGGCCTCTTATCATACAACTAGTCGTAGGAAATCTTGATGGCATGGTCTGCAGAATTTTTTAACTGACAGTGAAAATTATGTGACTTTTGTCAACTAATTGATCATAGCTAAGAATTTAATTTGTCTGCTTTAAGAATTGCCTAAATTATTACTCGGTCGTCGTTTTATTAGAAAAATATTTAGTTAGTCCATCTGATTAAAACAAGACATGCTTTCATTTCCATGATATTTTAATCTTTCACTAAGTGTGTGTTAATTAAGAGTTGAGTTGCCATCTATTTAACTTCTTCTTTTTTCAAAATAACCCCTTTTGATTTGAAGATCAATCTTTTCAAGATTAAAATTATGGGTCAAATGAGTTTACTCCAGTTTATCCAAGTTATTTTTTACCTTTAAAGGAAATTATGGTTTTTTTTATAAAAAATAAAATAACACCACTTTAAAAAAGCTGAATTCTCCGATCAACTTGGTCTAGGTTACGCCTCAGGTCAGCGAATTATAAAATTGACGGCCGATCGAAAATTATAAGTATGAATTTTTCCATTTTTAACATGCATGTGATTGTTGCCTCTTGGAGCTGTTCATATTCCTTGACGGCTGGACCGGCAAAGTGCCAAACAAAAACATACAATAACGAAGGATTTGTAAATTCTTGCACCAGCAGGGAGATTCGGGGATATTCAGGGGAGATGAGATGGTGATTTAGGAAGGATCTCATCCCACAAACAACCCAAACCCGGAAGAAATAATTAGTTATTCGATTGGGATTAGCAAATCTAATCAACATAATAGAAATCACAGGGAACGTTTGATAATTAAAGTAGGGGGGAAATAAGGTAGGATAACACCAGGAAATTCACAAGGTGATGCAGAAATGGAGTCTTGGTCTTTCTGCAGATGTCATTTTCTTCTTTGTTCGTTTTCGTCTGATTTGACTTTAGGTGGCATCTTTGAAATTAATTTTAAATAATTCACAAACACTGAGCACCGTATCATCACAAAATTCTTTTTCCTTGATTCGTCATCATAGCATATAAACTTAATCAGCCAAGAGGATATCAAAATAAGGTTACAGTAGTTACAAACTCGTATATACAATAAATTATATTTATTTTTTATATTTTATATTTTTATAATGTGAAAGTAGTGATGTGTTTATGAACTTTTTTATATAGATTTTCATTTAATAAATTCACACTTGGAGCAACAATTAAGATCTTAAAAACTAAATAATCTAAAGATATATCATGAAATTTGATTATTGAATATTTACCGTGACGATTTACAATTCATGAAACTAAACATAATAAAAAAAAACTTAATAAATCTCAGATAAACAAATAGTTTGGCTAAAAAACCTCATTTTAAAATGAACACCTCCATGCTTTAAAAAAAATCATATATATATATATAGACACACACTGATGCGAAGAAAATACTGTTCCCCACACATAATGTAACGTGGATTATAATAGTAATTCACCGATACATTTTTTCTTGTTGTTGTTTTTTAAAAACTTTTATATTTTTTTAAATTATTTTTTTTAACTTTCTGTTTTTTTTGTTTTTTTAAATTATTTTTATTGATTTTATTTTTTAAATATTGACCTAATTAAAAATTTTAGTTTGTAATTTTTTTAAAAAAATATTGTGGATTATTGCAATGTTTTTGCACATAGCTTTTCTATTTTATTTAAAAAAAAATTATTTGTTGTTTTTTTTAATGTTGAGTTTATTGAAAATTTAATTTTGTAATTTTTTTTAAAAATATTATTGATTGCTATAGTGTTTCTTCGCATGTGTTTTTTATGATTTTCTCTAAAATTATCTTTTTTATTTTATTTTTTAATATTGAGCTGATTAAAAATTACACTTACAATATATGAGGAAAGTACTGTAATTTTTCTTTAAAATAACTATGGATTACTATAGTGTTTTTTTCCATATGGTTTTTTTCTGTTTTTGTTATGTTTTTCCCTAAAATTGACTTTGTTAATTTTATTTTTAAAATATTTAACTAGTTAAGAATTGCAATTACAAGTAAATGCAAGTTTTTTCTCACAAAACACTATTGAATGATACCGTTTTTTCCTATATGATTTTTCAATTTCTTTTGTGTTTTTTTGTAATATTTTTTTTTAAATTATCTTTATCGATTTTTTTTTAATATTGAGTTGGTTAGAATTTAACTTTGTAATAAGTTTAATCATGTGAGGTAAGCACCATAGCTTTCCTCACTAAACATTATGAATTGTTATGGTGTCTCTTCGCATGATTTTTTTTATAATTTTTTTAAATTATCTTTGTTAATTTTATTTTTTTAATATTGAGTTGTTTGAGAATTACAATTACCAGTCATTACAAATACAATTAAATCACGTGGGGAAGCACTGTAGCTTTCATCACAAAACACTGGTAATTGCTACAGTGTTTTCAATATGATTTTTTTTCTAGTGTTTGTTTTGTTATTTTTTTCTAAAATTATCTTAGTTGATTTTTTTTTTTAATATTGAGCTGATTAAGAATTTAGATTTGTAATTTTTTCTTTCAAATACTGTGAATTGTTGTAGTGTTTTTTTCATATGATTTTTTACAAAATTATCTTTGTTGATTTTTTTTAATTTTGAGTTGATTAATAATTATAATTACAATAAAGTTAAATCATATAAAAAAAACGTTGTGGTTTTTCTTACAAAACACTGTCGATTGCTACAATATTTCTCTAAATAGTTTTTATTTTAATTTTACTGAGAAAACACTATAATTTTCTTCACAAAACATTGTCAATTGCTACAATATTTTTCCTTGGTGTTTTTTCTTCTAAAATTATATTTGTTGGTTTCTGTTAATATTAAGTTAATAGAAAATTTAGCTTTGTAAATTTTTTCTTTTTATTAATAGAAAAGTTAAATCATGTGATAAAAACACTATATTTTTTTCATAAAATATTATAAATTGCTACAAATTATTTTATTCATTTTCTAAATTCTTAATCACCAACATAACTTTTTTTCTGTAATAAAATATTTACTCTATTATATTTTTAATTTCTACTATTTATTTAACATTAGTTTATAATTATAATAATATTAAATATATTTATTTTGTAAATCCACGGCAGCATTCCAGCAAGTTATCTCGCATATATATATATATATATATATATAAAGGGCTGTAACTAGCATGAAAACAGGAATAGACATCTCTTCTTCCTTTTTAGCGCGTGACCCAGCGACTATTAAAGTAAGAAATGATTTGGTGTATAGTGTCCTACCAAAAGTGCTATGGAATCCCTTGTGTCAAGTGGCCACATCACCTTCCAATTCAAGTCTAACTCAATAGTCAGCCCTTAAAATTCTTGACGAAGCCTGTTTTCGGTATTTTGTGAGTTCCATTGACACGATTGCCTGCCTAGCTATTAAACTCGTCATCATTATTCTAATATTATATATTTAAAAATCATTTCAACCTAAAAATAAAATTTTAGATTATAATTTATATTATTATTTAACAATAAAATTAGAACAGGTTATTTATTCTATAAAAAATTCAACATCATTAATATTAATACTTGTTAGGACAAATTTCTTTTAGGGTGTATGGAAATATAAGAAATATTATTTTTTAAATGTTTCTTCATTTAAAAATATTTTTAAAAACTTAATTTTAAATAAAAATAAATAAATTTTATTGTACCGCAATCCCGAATATACCTTTAGTCACCCAGAAATTAGGCTGCAAAAAAAATATATAAATTTTTACCTGCTAATCAAAAGTATCTTTCTAGTATTCAGCCACCAATGTTTACGTAGGTCGTAGCACAACAGGTATAAATCCCTACATTTAAGACATGAAACTTGAAAATTTTAACAAGAACACAGAATTTGACTTTAACAAGAACACAGAATTTGACTATCAGGACTCAAAATACACATTATCTTGCTGACAAAATGACCTGCCTCCTTGTTTGGACACCTGAATTTACGTTGATGCCACTCTTACCATTCTAATGGAAGCTTCTCTGTGACAAAATCCCCATTGGTCAAATAAGAACTACCAATTCTATTGTATTGATCGAGCAAATAACTCCCACCTGTGTGTTTTTTCCTCTTAACTCAATACTTGAACAACGTTTCCTGTCAATCCCTCTGCACAAACACGACTGCTGCTCCTTCAGGCCATGTCTTGGCTTATCCTACTCCTAACCATAGCCTTGGTCTGTGGTTCAGCACCTGTGTTTGCTGATGATGATGAGCGATATCTGAGCTGCATGAAGTCATTTGATTGCGGAAATATTAAGGGTGTTGGTTATCCTTTCTCGGGATCCGATAGGCCTGATTACTGTGGTTATCCCGGGTTTGAGCTCGGTTGCAGCAACCAAGATCCGGAGATCACAATCATGCGATCGACTTACAAACTCCTTGGCATCAATAACCAGTCGCGGACTCTCAACGTTTCTAGATCAGATTACACAAATAATCTATGTCCTGCTCTCCTTTCCAACACCTCTTTGAATCCAAACCTCTTGAATTACACTTCAGATCATGCTGAGGTAACACTGTACTATGGTTGCCCTAGTCCAAGCCCACCAGCGTTATCATCTCAGTTTACTTGCAACATTAACGACACTGTTATGATGGGATACTTTATAACAGTCAACCTCTCTGTCATTAGTATGACTGATCCCAGCTTAATCAGCTACCTGACAACATGCAACAATAGTGTTAAAGTTCCTGCCCTTCAATCAGCTGTTATGCCAATTCTAGCCAATCCAACTGTAGCACAGTTGCTTGGAGCTATTAATCAAGGTTTTGAGTTGGTGTGGAGTGCAAATGATTCGTTATGTGATACATGCAAATCTTCTGGTGGTCAGTGTGGGTACAACCAGACCACTACAGCATTCACTTGTTACTGTGCGGATCAACCTCAAGGTTTTGAATGCTCAGCATCACCACAGGCACCTAGTCAATCAACAAGTTAGCCCTCTTTTCTTTCTTGATGCCATAATTGGATAGATAGAGATAGATGAAATCTAAGATATGTCTTCCAGGCTAGGTGATGTAGGAGGACCTCTGGTAAAAGAAACAGGTGTGAATCGTTCCTTTGAGTAGAGGGAGGAACCTAGCTGGCTATTAGGAATTGTTCAAAGCTCCATGATCCTGGAGAGAACGCCTTCCTCGACCATTTACTTCCAGTATATCAAGGAAACGAAGACTTTTAACTGAAAAAGACTTTATATCATGAAAATATAGGTATCCCTTCATCACAAGGAGCAATCCTTAAAAGTACTCCCAGCCTAGTATGTGTCGAGATATATTATTTCTTTAGCAGTAGCAGTAGCAGTAGCAGGAGCAAGAGACTGTCTAATGAAATTACTCTCAGTTAATTTAGAATTGCTAAATACTCTTCATCCCCACCAGTCCAGGTTCCTCGTTTAGTGAACTGAAATTTGTCCCGGTTCCTGCTTCAACTAGTCCTGGTTTCTTGTTTAGCGAAATGCAACTAGCCATCCTACTCTTCTAAGTAATCAAGGAACAAAATTATGTTTCAGATATTTGTAACTTCTACTGCATATTTGAGTCGAGTCAGGTCAGGTTTTACCCTGTCATATTTTCGTCTTTGATAATTTCCAAGCACATGCTTCAATAATTTCAAGAATCGATGTTTGAACTACTTCCAGAGGCTTACAAGTCCACTGGTTTTGGTTTATCGTTAATGAATAATTAATTGTAGCAATTCGAGGTTATTTGTTAAGAGGTTCAAAGATCGAAATTAGGCTTTTTCTTCAGTCTTGTGTTGTCTATGACCGTAAGAAAGTTGGGGCTCTGTGGTGATAGTTTGAATACATAATATGATCCACATCTTGTTCATGAGATGTTAATTAAATCTAAGTTAATCTCTGGGATTTTTATTTTTTTTGCAGCCATTGATACTTATTTCTTTATTAGTTGTGTTTAGTGATAGAGAAAATTGAACAATTCATTTACTCACAGTTTGATTCCCCTGTTTTCTCTTTTTTTTGCAATGCCTCTCTGCGATTTTGGCAATGGAGAACCTGCTTCCCTTAATGTTCCAGTTTCTTTGGGACAATAACTTGTATGTCTATAATCTGAATGAAGACGTGAATTATTTTGTGTTCAACAAATAATAATTGAGATAGCCACTATCATATTTCAAGTTCAGTCCAATTGATCATGCTTACTAAGTGCCTACTGCCTACTGAAAACTTGCTTCAATGTGGTCATTGATGTTCCTGGCTTTCATGATTTTTTTGCAGAGAAGAAGTCTCGAAACAGTCCACTCGAAATTGGTATAATTCTGCTACACACACTTGTAAAATCAACACCAAAAATACATGCTGAGCATGTTGGTTTACTTATTTATTTTCATCTCCAGGACTTAGCTCAGCAGGTGCTGTTATTGGTGCCTTTGTGGGATGCTGGATCATGGCCTTTATACAACGGAGGAGAAGAAAAGCTGCCCTAGAGAAAACCGAAGAACTTCCTATAGCAACTCCTTCAAGCAAAGGCCTTGCTACCTCAACTAATCTCTCTCAAACCACCCCTTCTCTTACCTCCTTAAAGTCTGACATTGATAAGGGTAGTACCTACTTTGGAGTTCGGGTTTTCAGCTATGATGAACTTGAGGAAGCAACCAACTTTTTTGATTCTTCAAGAGAACTTGGAGATGGAGGGTTTGGCATTGTTTATTATGGTTAGAAGATGAAATGATTTCATTTTGCAGTTTAGGAACTTGCATCCATTAACTGCTTTGTTGACTCTTTCTAAATTTCTATTGCTATTGCTTGTTTTATCAGGTGTACTCAGGGATGGGCATGAGGTTGCCGTCAAGCGCCTATATGAGAACAACATGAAACGTACTGAGCAGTTTATGAATGAAATTGAGATCCTAGCCCATTTACAACACCCGAATCTGGTGAAGCTTCACGGATGTACCTCCAGGCACAGCCGAGAGCTTCTACTCGTCTATGAATACATTCCTAATGGAACTGTTGCTGATCATCTTCATGGAAGACAGTCAAAATCTGGCTTGCTCACTTTGCCTGTTCGGTTAAGCATTGCCATAGAGACAGCCAGTGCGCTGGTGTACCTCCATGCTTCAGATGTCATACATCGAGATGTAAAAACCAATAACATTCTCCTCGACAATGACTTCTGTGTCAAAGTGGCTGATTTTGGTTTGTCCCGATTGTTCCCAACTAATGTCACTCATTTAACGACTGCTCCACAAGGAACACCTGGATATGTTGATCCGGAGTATTATCAATGCTACCAACTCACGGACAAGAGTGATGTTTACAGCTTTGGCGTCGTCTTGATTGAGCTGATATCAGCTTTACAAGCAGTGGACACCAATAGGCGTCGGCACGATATTAATTTGTCCAACATGGCAGTCAACAAAATCCAAAATCATGCTTTGAATGAGTTGGTTGATCCATTTCTTGGATTTGACAAGGATTTTGTAGTGAGGAGGATGGTAACATCAGTCGCAGAATTAGCTTTCCGGTGTTTGCAACAACAGAGGGAAATGAGGCCAAGTATGGAAGAAGTGTTGGAGATATTGAAAAGAATTGAGAATGAAAATTATGGAGCAGAAAAGGCAGATGTATTGGATATTAGTGAGGATGATGTTGGGCTATTGAAGCATGCTTCTTCCCCACTTCAACTTTCAGCAGACTCAATGAGTGATCAATTCTTGGGAAGCAGTTCTTCCACTAACACACCCCATTCCTACTAGCTGTTGAGATTTCCTTATCCTTTTAGCTTAAAATCCGTGAGTAGTAAATTCAAAGTGTTATAGAACAAATGAGTTTGTGATTCAGTATTTTTTTTTCTTTGTTGGTGTTGTTTTGATGAAACAATTTATGGTCGATATGTTTGTGGACTAACATAAAGTTATTATGCAGGACCTCGCGGTGGCTGCTATATACCTATCAGAAGAAGCTTAATAGTACATCCGTACCGAATTCTCTAAAGCTAGATCAAGCAAAACTAGAGAAGAACAGGAAAGTTATTAACTAGACGTTTCTCACTTTCGAAAGATATATACACCACTGGAAAAGGAAAGAATCCATCAAAAGAATCAGAAATACAAGTTGGAGAGGAATTTCTTCAGATTGATTACTGTTCCAACTTCCATACATTACATTTGACAGGGTGTTAAAAGTTCTGTTTTTTTTCATGTTTCTGATCTTATGTCGTTAATTATCATGTTATTTAAACAGTCAGACACAGCTTTGAGCCTGCAACAAGAGAATAGGTTGAAGCAGGTGGGTGTAACAATGAGGAATGCAGCCTCTTACATGGGAAAACTGAAGATGAACGAGGGGAGGGAAATTTTGACAAGATGGGAAACACTTCTGTAGAAAAGTTGTCCGATCTGTTGTCTTTCTACAACATGATGGGCCAGACGTTGGTTGTTGATTGATAGTTTTCTTCTGTTTTGAGTGTTTATATGTACATATAGAAAATTTGATGAAGAAATTTGTGGCTCTCTTCTAACATTCAATTATCATGATTGAAAAAAACATAAAGCAGCTAGGGTATTAGTTTTCTAATATATATGTCAAATGTTATTTAATTTTTTTTTAAATGTATAAAAATATTTTTTTATTTTTTAAAATTTATTTTTAATATTAATATATTAAAACAATCTAAAATAATTTTAAAAAATAATATTAAACCTAATTGCTTTGGGTTCACAGTCGTTAGATTTAGTGAGGAATGATCATTTTTTCTGTTTGTTTTTTAATAAAAAATAAATGACCAAGTTAATCTTTTTAAAAAATTAAATTGAAACTAGTTAGGGTTAATTTTGGTTTGGTTCGGTTAATTAAAGTAAAAAACCAGAAAACCGACCATATACGTGTTGATTTGACATGAACTACTGAGTAATGGAACCAGAGCAAAGAATGGAAACATATCTTTCATCAAGGATATCCAAAAATTCTTTTACACTTCTCTCCAACAATACAGATTTACTAATTGCATTCAAACAATAAAACGGAAAACTTAAGTACAAGATGCCTCACCAGATTTGAGGAGATTAGACGCAAAAAATCCCTTGTGCTTTGTAGTTATGTTTGCTTGTCTGTGTTTTTCTTCTGGATCTACTAATGAGTTTTTAGTTTCCTCGAGCTTTTTTTGAATTTCCAAGGAAGAGAATAATAAGCTCAGATCTTGCTGGTGGAAGCAAAAAAGCAGAATGAAGAAGGTCTACGTGGTGACCACCTAAAGTTAACTACCTCAGTTTTATCAAGTTTCTCACTTGAATCGGCTATCAAATGTAGCTGAGAATTGTAGAGTTCCTGGAGAAGACGAGAAGATAGAAACCAGAGAAGGGGAGACGCTGAGAATGAGAGACAAATTGGGGGAGTAAGCGGTCGGGTTTGATTTGGTCACTGGGGTTAGAAGGAAAGTTTATATTAATACTTTTTATTTTTTAATTTTAGTTAATTGAGCCCGTTTGATTTAGCTTAGTTTAATTCAACTAATTTTAAATTATTAAAACTGAAAATGTGCCAAACCAAATATATTTTTTAATATTTTTAATTGATTTAAAATAAAACTAAACCGAATCAGACATTTTTTGAGTTTTTTAACCAGTTAATTAAAAAAAAATTAATTTAATTAATTTTTAATTTGTTTTACCTCTCTACATTCAACAGTGTCAGATATTAGTTAAAATCTTAGAATTCTTGATCAGAAAAGATTTGATTACATTAAACTTATTTAATAGGTAGAAGCTGTAAAAAAATTTTATAAATAAATATATTTAAAATTTAAAAAAAATATTGAATCCATTAATAAAAACTTGGGAGGTCAAATACTTGCGTGATTTAGTGTTTTTAAACATAGTAGCCTTCTACCCTTTTGATGGTAGCAAACCGCGGCGACGTTTTTGGCAGCAACCAGATGCAACGATAGCCTCTCGTAGCTGCAAGGACCTCTTGCAATTGCACCCCACAACATCAGCAACAATAGCCAATAGAAAAGAGAGTCCAAAATTATAAAATTTGCAGCAGCAATAGGGACCTTCCAAGGCATAAACAACTTCCAAAACAAACTAGAAATCATCCTCTAATAGCAATAGAAAAGAGTCTTCGATGAATAATTTTCATTATGATCTTTGAAGCATGTTAATGGATAATTTTCTAATTTCTAAGAAGTAATGGAGAAAATTTTTCTCAATGAATAATTGAACCATCAACTAGATCAATAATAACATGTATGCAAAATAAAGATAGGAATGCAACAATTAAAAGCTTCAAAATAAAAAATTATTTTATTGCAATTGATTGACTAATCAATCTTGAAAATTACTAAGAAACAACTAGAGCAAAAGAAACGGTAACTTTAAGGACTTTGAACGAAATCTAAATTGTTTAAGATTGAATATGAGAGAGTCGGTCACATAATATTTTTTTTATAAATGATGACAATCATTGACAATATGTAGATCCTTGATGATAAAATTGAGGATATCATCGTCATTGAGAAAATTCTTCTTTCATTGATGCCAAAATTCAATTTTGTTGTGCGTTCAATAGAGGAAACTAAAGTTATTGATAAATTGCAAAGTTCCCTATTAATTCATGGCTAAAAGTTGAATCAACAAGATAAAAGAAGCAAGTTTTATGAGTTTTATCTAATAATCAATGTATTTTACCTTACGAATAGGTGGTTGAGGAAATGGACGGAGCATAAGCAATAATAATGTTAGATTTTCACATTAGTAATTTAAAGATAATTATTTTTCTAATTCTTATATATATATATATATATAACAATTATTCAATTTTTTACAAGCAAAATTAAGAGTTTATGGTACAATATGAACATTTCTAATTAAAATGTAAAACTAATTTAAATAGGAATGGTGGTAGAAACTTAATTTTGTAGAAAAAAAAATGAAACATTTGTATTGATAAATTGTTATATGAATGAGAAAAATCACCAAAGTTTATGATACTTGGACACTGGTTTTAATAATCACATGAGTGAAGATAAATTAATCTTTTTTAGTTTAGATGAATTTTATCAAGATTTTATAAAGCTTGAGAATAAATCTAAAGTTTTCATAGCAATTCTAACCAAGAATAATATAATCTATATCATTGTTGATGTTTCTTTGTTCCAAAATTAAAAACAAATTTACTTAGCATTGGTCAGCTTTAAAAAAAAAGTTACAAAGTTTATATCAAAATCGAAGCATGTAGAATTGGAGATAACAAACTGGGCTTAATACCTTCATAATATTACTCTATCTTTTTTTTTACAAGATTAAAGGTTTGTTTGGGATTATGATAACGGTTATGATTTAAGTTATTTTTTGCTTAAAAATACATTAAAATGATATTTTTTTTATAAAAAATTATTTTGGAGATTAACACATCAAAATAATTTAACAATATAAAAAAATATTTTTAGTAAAAAATTTAAAATTTTAAAAAATATAGTTTCAACTGTGTTTCTAAACAGAACCTAAATTAGAAAGCATGACCATAACAATTTTTCTATAGACATCTTAATTTTAGCGGATTAAAAATTCTATATCAAAAGTATATTATGATACGAGTCTTCCTTAAATTACAACTTTTTATGTTTGCAAAGAATATGTTGCTAGCAAACAACATCAAAATCAGTTTCCACAATAAAAATTATAAAAAGCAAGTAAGCTATTAGAACTTGTTCATTCTAATATTTGTGGGTCAATAATTTTATTTTTTAATAAAGGTAAAAGATATATAATTATTTTTATTGATTATTATAATAAAGAAAAATAAGTTTATTTTTTGCAAGAAAAATTTAAAGTTTTAAAAGGTATAAAGTAGTTATTAAAAATGAAAATGACAAGTCAATAAAAGTTCTTCTAACAAATCATGGTAAAGAGTATTTCTCACGTGAATTTGCAATTTTAAGTGAAAATCATGGAAATAAAAGGCAACTTATTGCAGCTTATATGCATAAATAAACATATTGTGTTTGGAAAAAGAAGATTCACACTAACATGGACATGGAATAAAATCTTTTTACAATAAGTGGCTTGTCAAAATCTTATTGGTCTAAAGTAGTAAATTCAAGTATTTGTATTTTGAATAAAAATCTCATACTCTGTATTAAATATAAGATATCAGAAAAGCTTAGATTAGATGAAGATTAAGTGACTAATAATAAATTATCTTAGTGTTTTTTTATGCGTTGTCTATGCCTATATTCCAAACCAAAAAAGAAAAAAAATTAAATGATAAAGAAGAAAGATATCTTTTTCTTGTTACGAGTGATTATTTAAGATCTTATAAACTATATAATCACAGAGATGTTATTTTTTTTTTATAAATCTATATTTTGAACATGGAGCAATGATGGTGCCAAATAAAATATTTCAGTGAATTCAAATAGCAAAAATAGTAGTTAATAAAAAATAACACATCAAAGAAAAGCTCATAAAAAAAATACCACAACCAGTGAATAATCAAAGCATATCTAATAATCAAAGACCAATGAAGATGTTACGATTATATAGTTTATAAGAGTATTTAATCTCCCTGTAAATAAGAGATTCAATGCATTCATAACTTCAAAAGAGAGTTGAATCAATCCATAAAAACTTGCAATCGAGAAATATAACAATTGATTTGTTGAGAAGTTTGCAGCTGGGGGCAATTAAATTGCTCCGACCAAGGAAGATCTTGCAATTCACAATCGAAGACTTGAATTTTGCCATGAACCCTTCTCGACCAAATACTAGTAAACCATGCATGAAACACGATGGTACGTGTCCCATGACCCCAAACGGAAAATATTATGCCATTTCCCACTAGCAAAGCTCTTAGACCAGCCTCCTGTTTACACAACAGACGGCAGAGACGGGACTAAGTTGAATAGGGGAGGGTCATGGAGCCCCCCAAACTTTTGAAAATCATAAATTTTAGCACTAAGATTTTGAAAATTCTTAATTATACTTCCAATATTACATGTCTCTCCTTAAAAAAAAAAATGTTATTTTCTAATTCCGCCCCTGATGAACTGCTACAAATAGAGTCTTGAACAACTTAAATCATCTTTGCAAAATTCAAGTCAATTACAAGAACTTTCTCCACTTCTTTTTTTTTTTTCCTGTTACACTATCCCAGTCCACATTTTGGTACACTTTGATGTTCCTTACCCTTGAACGTTGAAAGTTGCAGTGACTACATTTTAACCTGACTGGTAGATATGGATGTATATATATTCAAGTATTATGTATTTTTTAATTGAGAGGAGGAAAGAAATAAGTTTTGATAAACAATAGATTACACTGTTCATTCGCCATCCTCTTGCGTTTATTTTATAATTATACTTTATAATATAATTATAATATACTTATAATTGTGGTTGGAGCAACTATGAATTCAACTGTGGCCACACAAGTATTTAAAAATATAATCTTTCTTTCTCTCAGTTCATTATTGGTTAGAGCAACAATGAATTTATATATGCAGGTTGTATAGAAGACAAGCAGGAGCTGCTGGCCACAGTGTTGAGTTCTTTATTCTTTTTAATGGAAAGTTCAATGGGCCTTGTTCTTGACAATTGAGCAGCCGTCTCTCGTACTCAATATCTCTTATCTCAGATTTCAGCAACTTTCAATGTCATTTTATTACCATCATGCCATATGACTTTCGCAACCATGCTAGAATATAAGCAGATATACAAGTCTCCCAGATCAACTCTGTTCTGTATGTTTCATGAGTGATGAACAGTACATAGACTTCGTTTTGCAGATAAAAGAGTAGTGGAGATTAATGTGCAAGAACTTTGAAATATATATATATATATAGAAGACTTTTCAAGTCAATTAAGCATTCATTATTGTAAGCAGTGCATCTAGCTATATCGATCGCCTTCTGATGTATTTATTTTCCTAATTTTGATGGCTATCATGTCGCTACTCATTTCTTTATCCTCTAAACTTTCCCGGAAACAACCAAGCTCACTTTACTAATTACACAGCTCAATTTCTCATATACTGCTTCCTCTTTGCCAAAATGAACTACCCAGTTTTTTGGCTATCTCCTTCCCCTTCAGTTTTTGTTACTGTATTGTTGCTCTTCGTTCAGGTTCCTTCATCTGTCAGCAACGGTGCCCTGTTCGCTGACTGTAGAAATAAGTTTGTGTGTGGGAATATTTCCGCGGATTTTCCTTTCTGGGGAACTGGCAGACCACCTACCTGTGGCATTCCTGAATTGGAGCTCAAGTGTGAGGATAATATCGCCAAGATTAATTTAAATCAGGTTGCATATCGTGTTCTGGACATCAATCAGGATGATCGAATTCTCAGGATTGCAAGAGAGGACTACTTGGTTGGATTGTGTCCGCCTCAATTCGTGAACAGCACCTTCAATCCGAAGGTTTTCGAGCCTGTTGAGGGTTACAAAAATCTTACATTTATTTATGGTTGCATGGCTGCTCCTATAGCCATGCCTGTTCCTGGACAATTCACCTGCAAAATAAACGCGGTAAATTATCAAATTGGTTACATCCAAGCAGGAGCTACTGGTCCTGGGGAATGTTATGGTAGTGTCTTTGTGCCAATTTCTATTACAGATTGGTCAACAGTTGTTATTATGCCATATTCGGAACAAAGCTTGAAACAAGGATTCGAGGTAAGATGGAAGGTCGATGGTGAGGCTTGCAGGGAATGCAGCAGGTCTTCAGGAGTTTGTGGTATTGACCATGGCACTAATCAAACAACTTGTTACTGTCTGAATCAATCAAGTGGATCAAGAACATGTGCTCCTCCTGGTTCGACACCAAATGCTGATCCTGCTATTCCAGCTCCAGGTATGTACCTCAACTTCTCCTCAAATCATCAGTCCATGAGTGCTCCAGTCACTGCTTGATGCTTCACACACCATGGTTCCTTCCCTGTTTTATTCCTTTAATTTTATTTTAAGTATGCTTGGAGTCTTTGACAGAATAAGAGAAATCTTTATCATGTTTTAGAACCACTTCCACTTTACTAGTGAGGCTCAAAATGCAGAACTAGAGGATGGTAGGAAGGGATGCCTTTCCTGTTACGTAATGGCCACTTGACGCGGTCAATATTGAAGGAGTGGGGTCTATTTACACTAAAAAAACACAATTGTTAATTAACTACAAACGAAAAGAGGAGCACCTCCTTGTGAAATACCATTTGAATAGTGATTTTTTGTTATATTTTTTTTAATTTTATTTTTTAATATTATATTTTTTTTATTAAATTATCATACTCTCATTATATAAATCATAATTTTAACAAGTTAATTAATTTAAAATGTTGATTTAATTGACTCATTTTTTTTAATTTTATCATTTCATATTTAATTGATTGGAAATTAGATTTTATGATTTATTTTATTTACTTTCTGTTATGTTATTTTAATCTTATAACCTAAAAATAAGTTGACTTGAGTTATTTATTATATTATTTTTTAATTAAGTTTTTTTAATTTTATCATTCAACACTAGGTCGATTAAGAATTGAGTTTTATATTATTTTTGTATTTACTTTTTATAAGAATATTTGTCATAGAGTTTGACATTTTAACACCATTTAAAATAGGTTATTTTTTTATTTTTTTCTAAGAAGTTATTCTGGTTTCATGATTCAGATCATAAATCCTTTAATATTAGATTTTTTTTATTGGGTTGTCCCCGTCTTTCAATCTAGGTCACAAGTTTAACAGGTTAACCTAATTGACTCAATTATTTTTATTTTTAATTAACTTTTATTTTTATAATTTCATCATTTAATAATATTTTTAATTGGTAAATTAGGTTTCATGATTTATTTAGACGTACTTTTTATTAGGTTATCTTGACCTTCAAACCAAGTAATAATGTTTAATGGGTTAAACCAAGTTGACTTTGCTTATTTTTTATGCAATTTTTTTGATTGGAATTTTTATAATTTTCATCATTTTACACGATTAAAAATTGAGATTCATAATTTATTTTAATTTGCTATCTATAAGATTATCTCAGTCTCATGACTAAAGTTATGGTTTTAGCACTGACTCGGGTTAAATCAAGTTATTTTTTATTTTATTTAAATAAAATTATCTTGATTCAATTATTCAGGTCATAAGTTTTATAGATTAACTTAGTCATTTTTTATGTTCTTTTTTAATTAATTAATTTTTTTAATTTTAAACTTCAATATTAGGTTGATTGGAAATTGAAATTTATAATTTATTTTAATTTATTTTCCATAGGGTTTTCCCAGTCTTATAATTTTGGTTGGTGTTTGACAAGTTAACTTAAATTACTTTTTTAGATCTTTTTGAATTTATTTATTTTTTTTAATTTTATCTTTCACTATTGGATTAATTGAAAATTAAGTTTTATAATTATTTTGATTTATTTTTTAAAGGGTTATCACAAACTCAAAAATCAGGTAGCAGATTTTACATGTTAACCCAAATTGATCATAATTTGTAATAGCCTAGCCTAACATGTTGTATATTATCCACTTTGGTATCTACTGCCCTCACAGTTTTGCTTATGGTGATGCAAGCCCACTTCTGAGCCTAACATTCCAAAATGCATATAACATGTTAGTAACCAGCACTACTAATAAAGTCAGTTAACCAAACCTTTACTCGTCAATGTGGGATATTAAATCCACTCTTTTAAGGAGCTCGACGACCCTGTCAGTAAAATCAGGCGGTCAATGTGATCAGCTCTAATACCAAATCTAACAGTTCAGCCCAACATGTTGTATATTGTCTACTTTGGGCTTTACCGACCTTACAGTTTGTTTATGGTGACGCAAGCTCACTTTTGAGCCAGACGTCCTAAAATACATACAACATGTTAGCATCCAACACTACTAATAAAATCAGCTATCAAACCCTCACCCGACGATGTGGGATATTACATAATTAATCTAATATGTTGTTATCTTAATATTAAAAAAAATATCATTTTCAAATTATTTTAATCAGACTATATTTTTACGAGTTGTTTTTAGACCTACAAAGTCAATTGGGTTACACCAGATAAACTCTCGTATAATTTTAAAAAATCTACTAGAAAAAAAATTTAGCAAATATTTTTTCACGTTCAAGAAAAATTTGACATGACTCGAAATACAAAGCAAGTCAATAATCTAGTTAACATATATTAAAAGGGCTTAGCATTTTTCTATTGCAATGAAGAATGAAAAGCCATGTCCTCTTTCACTTGTGTCCAAGAATATTTAAGGTATCTTTTTTTTTTAATTTTATTATTTAATATTAAATTTACTAGGTATAAAGCTTCATAATTTGTTTTGATTTGATTTCTATGGAGTTATCTCAATCTCATAAGTCAAGTTGTGAATTTTACAAATTAGCCGTGTTGACCCAGATAATTTTTTTGGTCCAGTTTTAATTTTTTTTAAATTTGATATTAGATTGATTAGGAATCAATCTCTATAAATTTTTTTAATCTCTTTCTATGGATTTATCTTAGTCTTCTTACCCATATTTAACAGGTTAGCCCTAATTAACTCGGTTTATTTCTTTATTATTTTTTAATATATATATTTTTTCAATTTATTCCTTTAAAATAAGGTTGATTGGGAATCAAACTCTAGAATTTTTTTTAATGTGTTTTATATATAGTTATCTCAATCTTGTAACCTAAGTTGTGGGTTAGGTCGATTGACTCAAGTTTTTTGTTTGTTTTTTAGTTGATTTCTTTGTCTATTTTTTATTTTTTATCTTTTTGTCTCAATCTTATGATCCATATTTAACAGGTGAATTAGAGTTGACTCAACTTTTTTTTAATTAGATTTTATTTTAAACTTTATCCTTCAATGTTGGGTAATTGAGAATTAAGTTTAATAAAAAAAGTTATTTGACATGGATAATAAATTTGAAGTGTTAATATAAATTTTTCAGTGTTTAGTTATGTCTTGAAAAATAAGCTAAAAAATAATTTATTAATGTTTTTTTTTCTCGAGTTTATTAAAATAATGAGGAACAAATCTTACAAATTAAAAGGTTGAATGAGAATAAACTTTTAAAAAAATATAATTTCATAAATTATTTCAAATAAAATAAATAATAATCAAAATAATAGAGATCAAATCTAAAAAATAAAAAATTAAAAGATAAATAATAATAATAATAATAATAATAATAATAATAACATTTCATAAATTATTTCAAATAAAATAAGTAACAATCAAAAGAATGAAGACTAAATTTAATAGATAAAAAATTTCAATAAAAAAATAATAATGGAAAAGAAAATAATAATTATAAAAATGAGAACCAAAGTTAATATAAAAATTAAATTTTGAGAGATAAAATTAAAAAATAAATATTCAAAATAATATATATATATAGCAATTAAAAGTTTGAGGATCAAATTTGATATAATAAGCAATAATATAATATTTCTAAATTTTTTACAACTTTTAAAAAGTGTTTTTTGCTTAAATTTTTCAGAAAAATACTTTACTAAAAATGAAATTAAATTTTTCTTTGACTAGAAAGTATTTTTTTATTGACTAATTGTTTTAATGACAAACAAACATAAAAATATTTAAAAATAAATTTCTAAAAAATAGATTTCAAATAACAAACATATTGTCACCAATGTTGTCATTAATTAGCATTTTACATGGAGGTCTACGGTGGTTTCCTTTCACTAATTCTTGACAAGGAAAACTTCCTCCGAGGCGAGAAAATCCAAGATAAAATCAGTGACCCCTCACCAAATGTTCATTTAACAAGATGGAGCTTGTTCTGCAGTCAGAAATGCTCTTGCGTACTTGTTCATGGGGTTACACATGAAATATTGAAACAAATTAAGGGCAGCTGCAACCTTCCTCTGTTTGCTACAGCATAAATTATGCTCATCAGATTCCATTTCCGTAATAGCTGAGCTGTTTACTTGCAGCAGAACCAATGTGACTTTCTTACAATAACATTTTCCTCAGATGCCCTGGCTAGTGCTGCAAAATCTACTACTCCCTTTAGATCCAATCCATCACTTGCTGTAGTAAATTATGTAGATACCTTAAAGATTAGTGAGCAATTCAGTCTATGACAGTAGTTGAAACTTGAAGTCAACCTGAAAGCTTCTCTTGAGTCAAATAACATCTTATTCTTAATCCTAATTTATCAAAGGCATACAAAATTATGAGTGATTTCGCTGCTTTCACAATTTTTAACTTGTATGTGATTGTTGCCTGACGGACATCTGCAAATTCCTAGACGGCTGAACCGACAAAGTACTAGTCAAAATATACAATCTCGACAGATCTGTCAGTTCCTACACGACGGTTAGGAGTGTTTAGTGATTTGTCAGAGAGTCGCCGTGCGGAATTATCTTTACTGCTGCTTCCATAAATAATAGGAGAGATGAAATGAGGATTCAGCCTTCAGGAAAGATTTGATCCGACAAAATACTTGCACCCCAAAGACAGTAATCTTAACAATTTTCAGTTGGGATTAGTAAATCCAATCAACTTAAGAATTATAGGGAAAAAATGGTATGGTGGCCCAAGAAAATTTTCAAGCTGATCTGGTCTCTCTGATAATGTCATTTCTGGTTGTTCAATATTTTATTGTCTTTTTCCCTTGTGCAGTATAGTCTAACAACTTGAATTAAAATTTAATCCAAGTTTCTCACCTCATATTTTCGTCGGATCAGGCCTTTTGGTGGCACATATGACGGTCATTCTGAACCATTGACAATGTTCACTCTAAAAACACGAACCTAGAACGTCATAACGTCAGATGACCTCTATTGTTATCTGCATATTATATTATATTCTTTGATTTGTCTTACTATCCTCCTTGTTAGCTCGCAAACTTGTTAACTATACATGTTTTCCATTTTTTGTCTGTTCTATTGATGATGTTTTAATGGTGTTTACTGAGTCACTTGTTAATTTGCTCATTGGAGCTTCTTGGATGATGTTTTCCTTGTTCAGAGTAGGACACATAATAATTCCATTTATTATAGAAGTTCAGACAGGAAATGGGGTTTTGGCGTATTCTTACAAAATCGAAAACAAGCTGCTTCTTCATCCAAAAAATCGGCATCGTATTGTTATCCTCAGAATTGGCTATCTTCTTGGTACAGTACACCATGATTGCCGTAAGGCTGTAAAACAGTAGTTAAGAAGGTGCGAGGCCTGAAACTTGGAAGTCAAATAAACCAAATACTTGAAACAATAACAAGGTCTCGGAATCTGACTATCAAAATTGCAAATACACACTAAAAATTATTTTATGTTGCTAAGAAAATGACCTGCTGATTCCCCTAGCCGCCTAAATCTGCGTTGGTGACACCCTTGCCATTCAAATAGAAGCTTCACTTCGACAAATTTCAAACCCCTACTTGGTCAATTAATACCTATTCCATTATAACGGTTGATTGGAATAGCCTCCATCTATTTTGTTTTTTCATTTATCTCAATGCTAGAGCAATTTCTCCTCTGAATCCCTCTCTAAGAGAAAATGCAACCCCATGTCTTCCCAGCCATGTCTTGGTTTATCACGTTCATAGCCATGATCTTTATTTGTGGTTCGACCCTTTTGTTTGCCAACGACGACGAGCGATATGTAAACTGCAGCAACTTGTTTGATTGTGGAGATATTAAGGGTGTTGGTTATCCTTTCTGGGGATCCAATAGGCCTTATTACTGTGGCTATCCGGAGTTGGAGCTCGACTGCAGTGACCAAGATCTGGAGATCACAATCGAGAAATTGACTTACAAAGTTCTTGGCATCGATAACCAGTCACGGACTCTCAGTGTTGCTCGAAAAGATTTTGCAGAAAACATCTGTCCGACACTCATTCTCAACACCACTTGGATACCTAATCTATTGAACTACACATCCGATGATCAGAACATAACAATCTACTATGGTTGCCCCACTCAAGGTGCACCAACTTCAATGGTTTTACCTCAGTTTCCCTGCGAAATAAACGCCACTCAGATGACGGGCTACTTTACAGCATTCGCCAACTTTTCGGGTCTTGGAAGCTCTGCTTCTAGCTTGATCAGTTACCTGGCAACGTGCAACGATAGCATTAAAGTTCCAGTACGTGAATCAGCTTTTCAGCAAATTTTAAGTACTCCAACTGCTGCACAGCTGCTGGGAAGTCTAAATCAAGGTTTTGGTTTGGAGTGGAATGCATCTAATAACTTCTGTGATACATGCCAATCTTCTGGCGGCAAGTGTGGGTACAACCAGACTACTACAGCATTTACTTGTTATTGCAAGGATCAACCTCAACAATTTTCTTGCCAACAATCTCCAACTGAAGCTCAATCCCCTACTAATGATCAATCCTCAAGTATGTCCTCTTGCCTGTTATTATTTTTTTTCTGCTGATATCACACTAGGAGTAAATAGGAAAACAGACAACTTATACTTGGATTCTGCCCTTTCCAGAACCCAAGATATGTCCTCCTCCAAATTAGGTAATGGTAGAAGTAGGATCTTTGCTAATAGAAAACTGACCTGTTATCAGTCAAGGAAATCATAAAGAGTGACAAGGAAATTTAGGCGGCATGCGAGTGACGTTGAACAATCCTAACGTTTCAAGTTGCTTGATGATAAATTTCCAACATTGCATCTGCTGATTAGTAATCTCCAGGGATTATAACAGTCTTTACTGGTGGCAGATGCAAGAGACTGTAATAAAATTACTCTCTCTGTTAATGTAGAATCGCAAGATACTCTTCATTCCCACTAATCGAGGTTCCTTCTTTATTAGTGAACTGCGGAAAGTCGAGGTTTCTTGTGAATACAACTATCCATCCTAGGCTTCCAACTAGTCCAGATTTCTTTTTCTGTCCTCTTCCATATGCTCTTCATTGGAAAATTTTGTTCCATTCTATCCTATTCTGTCCAATTCAGTCTTCTTCAATCTTGACTGCTCCAAAACATAGAAAGCTTCCAAGTTTTAACCAAAATCTTGCTTTGCTTTCAAATTATCCAAATTTTCTCTCCCCTTTTTTTTTTTAATTTATGAAAAGCAAACTGTAACAAATCAATCACAGATACGAAATCTTATGTAATTGGTTAAGAGAAAAAACCCAACTTTATTATATGGTTTTCAGCTTTATTAACTGTTTGAGTTCTTATAGAGATAATGGTTTGGTGATGGATTAATCTATTATGATGGTCGTGCTAATCGCTGATATTTAATTAATCTATTGAATTTCTTATATTCTTTCCGAACAAATTTTTAAAAAGATATTTTTTATTTTATTTTCGTATGGAGATATAGGCGTGATAATGCATGGATTGTAGCGACAATGATTTTTAATTTAATTATTCTTTTTCCTTTTCTTTTATATCACTCAATTTCATAATTATTCTCTTCACTTTTTTTAATTAACAAACATGTAGTTGTTGAAAGAAGGAAAGAACAAAAATTCTGGGAATTTCTTTTCTCAATTTAAAGTATTTGATATTTTTATTTTTGATGTTTGTTGTTCAATTTATTTATTTTTCTAATTATCATGTGAATATGGTTTCTCTGGTCAAATATGATTATAAAAGCAATGGTTATGTTCCTCACGGGATATAATTAATGGTTGAGTCTTTCTAATACGTAACTTGACTTTGTCATTTGTTTTTATATTAATACTACAGGAAATGAACGCGTGTTTCACCCTTTTTTTTTTAATTTATAATTTATTAAAATAGACGGTGATGGTGATGCTTTTTGAATGGATTCACATCTTCAAATTACTTTTCATAAAATATTATTTTAGTATTTTTCTTTTAAAAACAACCTTTAATTTCAACTATGTATTAATTAAAGGAAACCTATCGATAGTTAGGTAATTAATGTTTTAACCCGCTAGGATTAGAGAGGGACCAAGATAAAGACATAACAATAAATATAACTTTGAGATAGCTTTAAAATGAATTTTTGTTTTTTTAAGACAATAAAACATGTCATTTCTCTCACAAATGTCTTCATTTCTTTAGTTTTTATTTTTTATATATATATATATATTATAATCAAACACGGAGCTTGAAAAAAAAATTAAACATCATTCAAGGTTAAGAAGGACTCAGTGATAGTTTTTGTAATTAAAAATATTAAAGGGGTGTTTGTGAGAATGATACAATTATGTTTTTTAATAATTTTATTTTTTAAAAATTATATGTTTTTTTATTTTGATGTTAAAAAAATTAAAATAAAAAAATATTATTTTCAAATAAAAAAAATTTTGAAAAGTAATTTTTACTGTTGGCCCAGACATCTTTCAAGTTATAATATCACTAAAAACAATCCATAAGAATTAAAATTAGTAATTACTCATTTTCTTTTCAAAAACTATCACTTGTTACCTCTTTTCAAGTTTATAATTTATTCCTTCTGTTAAATATGTGCTGGTAAAGTGTTGAGGTGTCACTAAATTAGTATTTTTCTTTTAAAAACATCCTTTAATTTCAACTATGTATTAATTAAAAGAAACTTATGAATAGTTAGGTAACGTTTTAGACCACTAATCTAGGACCAAGATAAAGAGATTATGATAAATATTTTTACGTAATAGTTTTAAAATATTTTTTTAAATAAAATATTTTTATATCAACGATGTGGCTGATATTAAAAATAAAATTTTTTAAAAAATAAAAATAAAATAAAATGTTTTCAAATAAAAATATTTTAAAAAATAATTTCTATAATTTTCTTAAACATCCTTTAAGTTATAATAGCACTAAAAACAAAAATATAAGGATTAAAATTAGTAATTACTCATTTTCTTTTCAGGTTTTGTTATTCAACCGCCGGTGACCACAATCTTAATATTATCATGTGGGGGTGGTTGTGGCATCGCTCAGTTTGTAACCACTTTTGTAAGAGTCATGGTTTGGTGTAAGAAACGGACTGCTTTCAAAACTGCAACCTCCGTCAACTTTGTTGACCAATTCTGTGGGTTAATAAGCTCAGACATCCCCCTACTTTCTTGATTCTCCTAATGTCACCCCTTCATTAGTTAACCTTTTAGCGTGGCCCCTCCTACGAGTCCTCATTCTACCTTGCTCAATTTCTACTTGAGATGCATTACAAAATTACGATGAGATTGTCTTAATTTATTATTAAAACTAGTAATATCAATATTTATAATAATTTTATGATTGATTTGGGCTTTAAGTAGACAATTTAAGTGAGCTTAGTCCTCGATTAGAAGAGAAAGGGTGAGCAGTCGGCTCCGTTTATCAGTCCAGGTCAGGATTAACATAAGAATTTGAAAGGAACGGCTTGTTTGAGCCAATGAAGGATAAGTGGGAGGGTCATATCAAGAAAAGTAATTAATAGGGACCACATTGAGAAAATTATAAAGTAGATGGGGTGGTTTGGAAGTCTTGCCTAGCTATCAAAACAAAATTCCCAACAACCTTTATGAAATTTCCGTCTCTCCTTCCAATTGAATAAAACAAGATTTTAGTGTCATCAATCATGACGCCCACCTCAATATTTCGATCACTAAAAAAATAATTTAATAAAAGCAGAGCTAAGACTCGGAAACATGCAGGGTATTCCCTCATGATTTCGCACCTGTATATTCTTACATTTTAAAAAAATTGAATTTTTTTTTTAAAATTAATATTTTTAAATTATTTTAATATACTTTTAAATAAAAAAAAATATTTTAAAAAATAACTATAAACATGCTATTCAATCTTATAAAAAATAGCTTGCTTTTTATATCCAGTGAAAAAAAATATAAATTTAAATATATTAAAAAATTCTGAAAAAATAACTCTTTTACCATTAAAATAGAAAAAAAATTATCATAATTTCTTAATTCCAAACTAAATAGCCTATTCTTAAGATAAAGATGAACTTGGACCTTACTGATATAAAAATGAGATTTATGAGTAATTATAATGGAATTTATTTATTTTTATACTTAATAATTTATCATGAACTTTAGTCTTGCTATTGCGAAGATTATTTTGTAGACAAGACAATCATTGCCTTACAAGAACCTACTCCAACAAAAGTCAACCAAAGCCAACCCATGTCCATAACAAAGTCAAAGTTCATGTTCTACAAAACCACTCTCCCATTACCAACACCACCCTCTTAACCTTCCCCACCATTCCACCAGCTGCTGCACAACCACTTCCGATTCCTCCACCAATGCACCCCCTCACCACCACCACCACCTCTTTCCTTCTCGCCCTCTTTCTCTCCCTCCACTTAACGACATCGCTTCCTTCCAGTGGCATTAGTAATCTTTCAAACTGTAATCAAAACTTCTCCTGTGGTAACCTCACAAACGTTACCTACCCTTTCACTGGTGGCCTCCGTCCATCCCACTGCGGCCCACCGGAGTTCGGCCTCACATGTGAGGACGAATCAGTTACCATCCTAAAAGCTAACTCACTGAGTTACCGAGTCACTCATCTTGACCAGACCAGCCAAACCTTCAGACTCTTACGTTCAGACCTCGACGAAGACGGAAAATGCACCCGCGAATTCACTAACACCACTCTGGATGAGAGAATCTTCAGTCTTGGTTCCAGCCATGAACTTTATTTGTTTTATGGATGCAAGAAGATTAACGACTCTCTCATGGGATCAGATCAGCTACCAAAAATCTCTAGGTTCTCTTGTGACAATGATGGAGTTACAGAAGGGGGGTTTTTCTTGATTATTTACCCTTACGGTACTGAATATTCTTTTCCGAATACGTTTGAGTGTCAAACTAATATTCGAGTGCCAATTCCTAGTACTCGGGCACAACAGCTTTTTGATAACCAGTCAGTAGTTGATGAGGTTTTGAAAGAAGGGTTCGATGTCAGTTACAGTGCTAATTGTACAAAGTGTTACAAGGAGCACCCTGGAGGGTATTGCGGGTTTGATACACAGTTGGGTAAACCTATTTGCATTTGTAATGATCAGCTCTGTCCTGGTAAGCAAAAATCTTTAGTTTTCATGAGTTTGTATGGTGAACCTTCTTGGGGAAATTGATGAGAGGAGGTTCTTATCAAATTATATAATGCTTCACTGATTTCAAGAATTGATGAGAGGAGGTTCAATGTTCAAAATTAGGCTTTTTTATTTGAGTCTTGTGTTCATTCACTCTGCCCCTTTAAGGCCAACGAGGTCATAATTTGGATTCAACAACATGATACATTTCTTGTTTGTGAGATGTTGAGCAAATCTTGCTTAAGCTAAGAGAAATGTTTTTCACTATTTAATGCTTATTTCTATCGTAATTGTGTTCAGTGATAGGAAAAAAACTGAAGAATTCAGTTAGTCATAGTCCCCCCCCCCCTGTTTTTCCCCTGCCTGTTTTGCTGCTTTCTCCACCGTTAACTAGCTTCCTTTGCCGTGGCAGGTTGTTTAGGCCAATGGCCTGTTTGTCTATAATCTGAAAGAATTCATGAATTAGTTTGCATTTAACAAATAATAGTTGAGATAGCCACTATCATATTTTACAAGTTTCTGATTAGCTGATCATGCCTTCTATGCAAGTCCCCGGTGAAAATTTGTTCCAGTGTAAGTCTTTATTCTCAACTGATGTTTCTTGCTCTCATGATTTATGCAGAGAAGTCGCCTAACAGACAGCCACTTGTAATAGGTACTATTCTGCTACATATACTATGTTAAATCAACATTGAAAAGAAAAGCTGAGCTGTTTTTTTCTTTTCTTTTCCAGGACTTAGCACAGCAAGTGCAGTCGTTATTGGTATCTTTTTTGGATGCTGGATCTTGTTTGTCGTACAACGAAGGAAAAGAAAATCTGCCCAGGTGAAAAGCAAAGGCCTGCCTGTAGCGACACCTCCTTCAAGCAAAGGGCTTACTACTTCAACTAATCTTTCTCAAACCACTACTTCTCTTACTTCCTCAAAGTCTTACCTTGAAAATGGCAGTACCTACTTTGGAGTGCGGGTGTTCAGCTACAATGAACTTGAGGAAGCCACTAATTGTTTCGATCCTTCTAAGGAACTTGGAGATGGAGGGTTTGGCACTGTTTACCATGGTTAGAAGATGACATGATATCATTTGCAGTATAGCAACTTGCACAAATTAACATTAACTGCTTTGTTGTCTCCTTTCTCAATTTTTATTATGATTGCTTGATTCATCAGGTGTACTCAAGGATGGACGGGTGGTTGCTGTCAAGCGCCTGTATGAGAACAACATGAGACGTGCTGAGCAGTTTATGAATGAAATTGAGATCCTAGCTCGTCTACGGCACAAGAACCTGGTGATACTTTATGGATGCACCTCAAGGCACAGCCATGAGCTTCTACTTGTTTATGAGTACATTCCTAACGGAACGGTTGCTGACCATCTTCATGGAAGACAGTCAGACTCTGGTTTGCTCACATGGCCTGTTCGGTTGAGCATCGCTATAGAGACTGCCAGTGCACTCGCATACCTCCACACTTCAGATGTCATACACCGTGATGTCAAAACCAATAACATTCTCCTAGACAATGACTTCCATGTGAAAGTGGCTGATTTTGGTTTGTCGAGATTGTTCCCAAATGATGTGACGCATGTATCGACTGCTCCACAGGGAACACCCGGATACGTTGATCCGGAGTATTATCAATGCTACCAACTCACCAACAAGAGTGATGTTTACAGCTTTGGTGTGGTCTTGATTGAGCTGATATCATCTTTACAAGCAGTGGACACCAATAGGCATCGGCATGATATTAATCTGTCCAACATGGCAGTCAACAAAATCCAAAATCATGCTTTAAATGAGTTGGTTGATCCATCTCTTGGATTCGATAAGGATATCGTAGTGAGGAGGATGGTAACATCAGTTGCAGAATTAGCTTTCCGGTGTTTGCAACAAGATAGAGAAATGAGGCCAGCTATGGAAGAAGTGTTGGGGGCATTAAAAAGAATCGAGAAAGAAAACTATGGAGCAGGGAATGCAGAAGTATTGGATATTAGGGATGATGATGTTGGGTTACTGAAGCATGCTCCTCCCCCAGTTCAACTTTCACCGGACTCCTTGTCTGATCCATTTTGGGCCGACAGTTCTTCAACCATAACCCCGCATTCCTACTAGCAGTTGAGATTTCCTCATCCTTTTCAGCTTTAAATTCCAGTTTTTGTACCATCAATTATCAGATATCAATGAGTTTTGAGTTCTACTATCTTTCACTTCTTGTTGATTTGTTGTTTACACATAAACAAATGCGGTCCACATCTCTGTAGAAGCTGCATTTTGAGCCAAGGCATCAAGCACAATTATTGCTCTTACACGGGGTGAATTTATAAAATGCTGCTATGATGATTTGCTAATGTTCAAATGTTTGAATGAAGATGTCGTTTTCAATAAGTTAGAATGCATTACTTACAACCGTTTTAAAAGTCGTTGTTTCTTCTGTTACAGATGGTAAAGGGTTAGAACAGTGGCTGAGTTCCTGCGAGCTAGGATGGCTATCTGTTCCAGTTCAACCTCGCCTGTCAAATGAAGCGTTTGCTCGACTTTGGTGGCAGAAATCTTGGGCCATGACTCCAGCAAGATTTGCTACTCTCCTCCCCGTATAGTACCGGAAAGCATCAAGGATCCGGCGATAGACTCTCTCAACGGGACTAGATACCAAACGATGATTTGGGATGCTGTTGTTGATACATGGGAATTCCGAAGTATATTTTGGAGACTTGTTTTTTAATTTTGATTTTGTAAATACGAGTAACGAAGTCTAAATAATTTAACACTTCATGAAAGATGTCTGTCTACTCCCTATTCTCTGCTTGATCCAAACTCCTGTATCCTGGCAACCCCCAAAAAAAAAAGCGTCATAATTAGATAATTGCACATACAAGTGAGGAAAAAACAAAAAAAAAAAAAAAGAACTATGCTTTGCATTTGATCTGGACAAAGTATCCTTGAATCAGCTTTTTATTTTTTTTAAAAAAATAATAATTTCACATCGCTTCTAGATGTTATATTCACCAAAAAAAAATTCATAAACTCTCCTATCTTGCACCACTGCAAAAAGCTTAACTATTGTTAAACTTGTTTTAGCATAACGACCACTAATTCTTTAATCCATGTAGGTGTAATTTTAAAATTATAATACTTTTTTTTAGTTATGGTTTAAAAAAAATTAATTATGATTTAAAAAAATAGATTTAAGAAAATTGAGTGTTTAGTTAAAAATACTATGAGATATATTTTTGTTAAAAATGCTATGAAACATATTTTTGAATGTAAAATAATTGAAAAGTATGTTTTCATAAATAAAAAAAATATGTTATTTTAATTCTTACAAAACCAAGCTTTGATATATAATTATATATTAAATATAATACAAATAAAAAAAAACAAAATATTCAACTACCTAAGCAATTTCTTTCTCTTAAGAGATAAAAATAAATGCTACGGAATGTCAATTCATTTCTAAAAATAATCAAGAAAATCATTATAACATTGGACTTGACCATACGTGGAGTGGGAGGACAAAACCGACAATTCATTCTTTCTGTACATAAGACAACCATTATTATAATAATTATTATTATTATTATTATTATGAAGACATAAACTTTGTCCTTGGCCACATTAGATTAGATCATACTAGGTAGTCTATCTCGTGCAAGTTCCGTTACCAGGCCTCATTAGTCATCGCCTCAAACTGTCTTGAAACAAAGACACAAATCCATTTCTCACACTTTACTCCTTGGACTCGTTCACTTGCGTCGGTTCCATAATCCCAAGCCTCCCACTCTCCTCCACTTGTCACCACATACCCATCACCATCCCTTCGAATCCAGACACTAGAAAAATTAAAACAACCCCCCTCCCCTTCCTCTCCTCCACAAGATCAACTCGGAAAGAAACCCAGATGGGTTTTAAATCTCAATAGATCTCAGAGCTGTTGAGAGAGAGAAGTCTTGGGGTTTTCTTGCTTTTCTTGATTAATGGCGACGCTGCAAAAATTCAAGCTATTAGCCACGCAATGTGCAGTAACAGCTACACCAACACAAAGTCCAACGACTAGTCCGGTTTTTCACATCCGCCGCAGGAGGAAGACTCTTCGGATGCTACTCTCGAAGAAATCCGATGCTCGCTGGAGGGCTCCCCGGCGAGAAGATCAATCGGAGGTGGAGGAAGATCCGTTGCCCGAGAAGCGGGTGAGGAGGAAATTGAAGGATTTGTTTGTGTCTTCCCCGCCCTTTGAACAGGAGAGGAGGGGTGGCGAGCGTGGTGGTGGTGGTGATGAGGTGGGGTTGATTAGTGGCGGCGGAGCCACGTTGAGAAGAGGTGGCGGTGGCGGCGCGTTGAGACCGGTGGCGGCGACGTTTAGATATAGATTGTTAAGGAGAGCTTGGAGACCTGTATTAGTTACCATCCCCGAATAACTCTCACCGATAAATGGAAATATTTTTGTTTCTTTTTTTTTTGTTCTGTGAAGTAATTGTTTATCTCCTTCGTCAGGTATTTATTTTTTCCGGTGTTTTAATGATGCTAGAAGCTATTGATTCTCAAAGAAGACGATGGCAGATTTTTAGAGAAATTAACAAAAAATTACAGTTGTATTAGTAAATTAACGGTCTTTTTACTCGTAGACTCAAGAACACATTGAAATTAAATTCAGCTTTTAGCCTGGTCTAAAGTTGATTATACTTGCTGAAAATTCCGTGAGAGAACTCCAATTGGGAGTGGTAATCTTTGAACTTGATTTGAACACAATAGTAAGACTGGAAATTGATTTGAGTTTTGTTTTACTCGTTGCATTATGTGCTTATAAATCAAGAAAGGGTACTGCAATTTTAAAATATGGTTTGAATGGTAAATGGATTTATTCATGTTTTTATTTCAAATTACGTTTAGCGGATTATAAGAAAAATAAGTTCAATATAAATACATCAATGTGAATGTAAGTATGCTTGATATTGATATATGGAAAAAAGAATGACTTCAGGTTATAAACATATCAAATCCTAATACAATAAATAACAAAAATCTTAACGATTAAACTAGGAAAACAAGATATATTCGTCTATTTGGAACTCAGATCATGTATAGAACTATTGATAGATGAATTGATTTAGCATATGAAATTAAATTTAATCCAAAGAATCTCAATCAAGTCACAGGCTAAACAATGAAAATAGAAATGGAAGGGCAAACAAAGCGTATGTTAGAAGGATTGGCGCATTTTTTCAGAGCGTGACGAGGAGATGATGGCGGAGAGAAGGGTCAAGGGAATGCTTTTTGTTAGGTACACAATTATTTTTATAGATAATTTTTGTTATTTACACGAGAGGAAGGAAGATTCCAATGAATGGATTGATTTGTCGAAGAGTTCTTGTTATCAAGGCGGGGTAGAGCACTGAAGGTGCTACAGATTATGCAGACAGAGATACGGAGGAATTAATATTTCTTAGTATAAAGTATCTGTCTACGGCAGCTACCTTGCGTTGATGTTGTATAATTGTACCCAGAAATTGTTTGATGGAGAGGTGTGTGCCTTTCAATTAGTTGTAGGCCCGTGGTGGAAATGAGGATCATATATGCATGGTCATTATTGGATGTAAATTTATACTTGAACGCGTTGTCATTGCTTGTTTGGAGTGTACCAGGGGCTGTATTTTAAGGGTTTTTTTTAAAAAATATATATATTAAAATAATATTTTTTATATTAATACATCTAAATAATTTTAAAATATTATCAAATTGATTTGAAGTAAAAAATAAATTTTAAAAAATAATGAAATGACATTTTAATTAAAACGCTAAATAGATAAGTATTTGTTTGATATTATGGTGGTTTTTATTTTTAAGTTTTTTTTAATTTTTCTTCTAAAATTGTTTTCAAGTATTTTTCAATAATAAAGTTTTAGTCAATTCTCCCTAAGTTAGGATTATATATATATATATATGCATGTATTTTTATTTTATTTTATTTTCTTACGTTTTGTCCTAAATTTTTTAGTTGAGATTTTGGAAATAATTTTTTGAAAATAAAATTATGACCATATTGCCCATTAACCCATTTAAATTGTTTGACTAATTTTGACAAGTTCAAGATTTGACAAACAGGGACTTGATTTTTTTTAAAAAAAAAAAGGGACTTGATTTTCTTTTAAAAAAGGGACTAAATTGTATTTATTGTTAAACAAGATGACCAAGAAATTATTTAAAAATTCTTGTAAAAATTTAAACTCAATTCAACAATTAAATAAAAAATTATGATTTTTTTAAATTATAATTTTAATTTAGCATGACTAAACTTTCTATTGAACCTTAACTTGTTCCGCTATTTCATAAATATATCAATTAAATTATTTACATAATATATTCATGATATATTTTTATATAGTTATAATATTTTTATTTAACCACTTAAAATTATTTATTATTACAAGTATGACTATATCATATATAGTAATGAAAACTAAATGCGAATAAAATTGAAATGACAGAGCCTTTTATTTAAAAGTAGTGCCGCCAACAATAATGGCCAAAACCTAATCAAAAGGATCCTAAACAAAATACTTACTAATTCAAACACTAAAATGAATGAAAAAGGAAAAATGAAATGTTAATAAACAAAAAAAGGGCACTCCATTTCGTTGTTAAATTTGCTGAATTCGAAGTAGATTTTGTGTCAACGGAAGCATGACATTCAGATGCTCCTCTTTTCTTTATTATTATTATTATTATTTTCACTCTGGTTGACTTTGAAATTCTCTTGTTTTCAATTCAAAGGAAATTGGGGTGGTTGGTTTTACGTCCAAATAGCCTCTAGGGTACGCTATTGACTATGGAGTATCGACCAAACTATATAATAAATATGCATCGCTTTTTTGTGCAGGGAAAATATGCATGATTCCTAGTAGTTATGTCTTGTTAGAATCAATGATCATCTGTATCTTTGTTGGTTAGAAAGGAACTAGATTTGTATACCTGCACTATACTGCCATACATACATATATATATATATATAAAAACTTATTTTAACTAATGCCCGGCAAACACTTTTTAAAGAAGAGAAAATAATTTTATTTTAATTAGATTATAAAAAAAAAATAAAACAAGTGGACCCAAAAAAATGATCTGATGACCTAGCAGAAAAAACCTTTTTTAAAAAATAAAAAAGTGGTATAGATCAATTCTTATTTAATTAAATATAGAAGAATAAATTCAAATTTTAAAGGATAAAAATGAAAAAAAATAATTTTTTTTTAAAAAGCAATCCTATAAAAAAGATTGACCCAAAAAAAATGATTTGATGATCTAGAAGAAAAAACCTTTTTTTTCAAAAAAAAAGTGATATAAATTAATTCTCAGTCAATTAAATATAGAAGAATAAAATCAAATTTTAAATGATAAAAACAAAAAAAAGATTAATTTTTTTTTCAAAAGCAATCCTATAAAAAAAATTGAGTCAAACCAAGTAAATCATTCAAACTCACAACTAAAATAATAAAATTAAAAAAAATAAAATCACATAGCCTCTATTTGGGGAGGGAGCATCGAATGAAGGAATTGAAAAAAAATGAGTCTAAGAAAAAAAATACAAAGTTAACATGTGTTAACTTCTCAAACATGTGATCAAGGTCATTAAATCAAAAATATTTCACTTAAAAAAATAATAAAGTCTGATATCAAATCAATCAAATATTAAAAAAAATTAACAAAATGACAAAAAAATAAAAAAAATAAGCACTAAATTAAAAAAAATAACTTATAAAAAAATGAAATTGAATGAAGAAATTGAAAACAAATCAAAATTTTACAAAAAAAGCTAAAAACAAAAATTAAAAATAAAAAAATAAAGATTAAAATTGAAATCTCAGTAAATAAAAGTGCAACTTGCATGATTGGCACAAATTTCTAGTGGAGAAGAGAAGACAGATGAACAAAAAAAAGAAAACGGCACCTATGAGAAATTGCATCACCACTAACCATATACATTGTTCCAACAGAAAAAAAAACATTACTAAGATTCTAATAACATGATATCATGATATTTTTGGTTTCTACGAGACTCTGCACAAGCCGCTTGAAAAGTATGAATGTTTTCCATGCACCAACTATTTTTATTTTTTATATATTAAAATACTAAATTGTTCTTTATCTAACTTAATTATCACAATAAAACCACTATGAAAAGATGAAAATGCCTTGTAGTTTGAAAGGTTTGTTTCTAATGATATTTTAGTCATTTAATTGTACTTAAAAAATCTATTTACTCTTAAATAATTTTATAATGATCAATGCATCTTGTGCAAATACTATATTATATATCTTCAACAGTCTGCTTTAATGATTTTTGCTAAGAAACACAAAATCTTAGTTACGCTTATTAAATGAACAATGCCCAATGCCCATGAATTTGGTTGAATAATGTTTTCACGGGGGATTTTAGCTTTTATTAATTTTAAAATTATCTCATATTAATATCGAGTATTTTTTCCATTTTAATTACTATCAAGCTCGATATTTTCCCTTAAATCTTTTTTTTTTCACATTGATAATCATATGACTTATAAGAAAAGATATTCAAATGCAATGCATTGCTGTATTGATTATGTTTATTATATATACAAGGTACCTTAGGGTTCTCCTACAAATCAGGAGCTAATTGAATGTAAATTGATGCAACATATTCTAACATATCTTTCCTAACTATATATACACTGTTAATATTATTTCCATTACTCCCCCTCAAGTTGTAAAGTGAATATCAATAACTCCTAACTTGCACATGTTCAATGTATATACAAGGTATCTTAGAGCTCTCCTACAAATCAAGAGCTAATTGAATGTAAATTAATATAGTATATCTTTTTTTAATTTTATCAAAATACAACTTTCCTAAATATATCAAGGTATACTCTTAATATAAATTCCAACATGACTATTAGCACACCACCGATGTCTTCATCGTCCTTAATAAATGTAACATTGTAATAAAATTCAGCTCTAGTTTAGCATTTAACTCACCTTCACTGTTTATATTGAACAACATTATTAAATTTTAACTATATAACTATTAATAAAATTCAACTCTAGTTTAGCATTTAACATTGTAATAACATTATTAAATCTTAATAACTAAAACAAAAAAAGTTTCTCTCGGACCAACTTTTTAGTTATGGGTAAATGAAATTGTGAATTGTGTTGATAAATTACATACACAAAGGAATTCAAGTCTCTCTGTTCCCCTTTCCACCTAGAAAATTAAAAAAAAAATGAAAATAAAAGAATGCTTTCAGTGACCAGCATTGATAGCAAAATGACCACCATATATAAAAACCGCAGTACAGATCTTTAATTATGAGAAAATCAATTGTTACTTCTTTTCAATTTATTTATTTATTTTCAGATAATATTTTCAACTATTTTTTAAAATCACATTTTCCAACTTTCACTGTTTATACTTTTTTTCCTTTCTGGGGCGTAGCTTGAAGTGTCCTTCTTTGGTCCGATGAACAAAAGAGATTTACAGGTTCATATAGAGCAAATCCAAGGCTTTGAAGCCCATATTTACAAATCCAAAATCTTCTTCCTGGGCCTTTTAAAGTTAAGGGCTTTTCTGATTTGCTGTTTGTTACCAAAGCCCAAAAAGGGACTCCATGAATCTAATTTGAGGTTCAAAACCCCGCCATGAACTCAATTTACCTTCCCCTATTTTTTTTATTTTTTTTTCATGATTAGTGGCATATTATTTCCCTTTTTTGATCGATGTCACACTCATATTTTCATAATATATTCAGAATTAATTTTTCGTAAGTGTCATTTTTAAAATTCAATTGAGAAATCAAAGAAGAAAATAAACTTTCATTGAAATAATGGATGTAGCTAGCTACCATCACGCCATTGGGAATTACCGAGCAAGCCTCCACTTAGTTCTTAATAATCCATTTTTTTCTTAATAATGTTACAACATGAACACAATAACACTTGCAGCCATTAATTACCATACAAATCATAGGACAATGTATTACGACTTGAAGTTGCATCTAACAAAATTGAAGAAAAAGTTCTGTTTAAAGTTGCATTTAATTAGCATTTCAGGGTAAAATGGTAAAAATATATTTAGTTATAGGTTCTGTTTTACTTTTATAATTATGTTTTGATAATTATAATTTTTTATATTTTTTGGTTCAATTTACTTTTTAATAATTTTTTATAAAATAATTTTTAATATGCATATAATATAAATAATTTATATATATTAATAATACGATGAATACAAATGATATTCTTTGTATATGTAAATTTATTTTTTAAGTACTTGTCAATTTTTCAACTTTGTATTCACATTTGCTAAATTAATTTTATTTGATAAATTAATTTTTATTTTATTTTTAAAATATTATTTTAATATATTTTAAAAAACAACTATTATCCTTCATTTAAATATCTTTAGAGGAACAATCAATGACACGTACAATAAAATGTGTGCTGGCGATAAAAATCATAATGATATATATATGATATAGCAAGGTATATATCATGTAATGATATTGTAAGGTATATAACGGATGTTTTTTCACATTGTGGCTTGCCTTTTCTTTTGATATTATTTGAGTTTCGATTCCAACCATGACAAGGGATTGATTTGATAATCGAAATAAAGATGAGAATCCAACTTTGAACATATATTATACGGAGATATAAACAAATTTAATTTTCAGCATTTAGTAATAATTGAATGTAAATCAAAAGTTCAGTACCAATCACCAAGAGGTCAATTGGTTAATGCATTATTATTATGTCTTTTTTAATTGTTTGATTCTGAAAAATTTTATAGTACCATTGAATATCTAATAATATTTTTTTTTTAAAAAAATATAAAATTTATAACCTGTTAAAAATATTAAAAATATCTCCATTTGGTATTTTTTCTAATTATATTTTTTTTATTTTTTTAAAATAAATTTAGAAAATAACTAATAAAATATCACTATTTGCTCATCCAACACTATAAAATTACTTGATGCTTATTTACTTTGAATGGAAATAAATTTTGATGTCATTTTTTTTTCTTCCTAACAAACAAGTTAATGAAACCCTCGTATTAGTAGATTTATACTATATCATTAGATGAAATCTTTAGATCATTGCCTTATATTAAATTGCAAGTTGGGTTAGATTTTTTTTAAATATATTAAAAATATTTAAATATTAATAATGTTTTTCAGTGAAGAAAAACTTTAACCATATAGAAATTGATTCAGTATGATTTGATTGACTTTACAAGTTCAAAAGTAGTAAAAGTAATCTGATCGATATGTAAAAACACAGTTAACTCAAAAAAAAATTCAAAATGTTATTTTTTTAATGTAACAATAATAATATATTGAATTGATTTAAGTCAATCTAAATTAATATGTCAAACTCATAACTCGGGTTATAATACTGTGATAACCTCATATAAAAAAAAATTATAAAACTTAATTTTCAATCAACTTGATATTGAAAGATAAAATTGAAAGAAAAATTATTAAAAAAACATAAAAAGTGACTCAAATTAACTTGTCAAACTCATGACTTCGGTCATAAGACCGAAATAACCACATAAAAAATAAAAAAAATTATAAAGTTCAGTTTCCGGTCAATCCAATGTTGAAAGATGAAATTAAAAAAAATCAATTAAAAAATAATCCAAATCAATCTATCAAACTCATTACTTAGATCAGAAGACTGAGATAATTTAATAAAAAAATAACCTTGTTTAACCTGGAATAGCATGCTAAATTCACGAGTTTAGTTATGAGATTGAGATAATCTTGTAAAAAGCAAATAAAAAAAATATGAAATTCAATTCTTAATTAATTAATTAATTTGTAAGAAATTTAATTAAAAAATGAAAAAAAAAGTCAATACGTATTACCCCGTTACATACTATTTTTAGATCATGAGATCAATAATCTTATAAAAGCAAACCAAAATAAATTATAAAATCTAATTCTCAATCAAACATAATATTAAACGATGACATTGAAAAAAAAATACCAAGTCAATTGGATTAACTTGTCATACCCGTAACACAAGTTATGAGATGGGGGCAATCTAGTAAAATGAAATTTCAATATTGAAGGACTTGAGATCGAGATAACATCTTAAAAATAAAATAAAAAATAACATGATTTAATCGAGGTTAAAATACTAAAACTCACGATTTTGATTTTAAGATCAAGATATCCTCATATAAAATAAATTAAAATAAATTATAAAGTTTAATTTTTAACTGATATAATATTAAATAATATTTTTATATAAAATAAGTTTAATACAAAACATAAAAAACAACCTAAAATAATCTAAATTAACTGGGTTAGTTTGTTAAGTATTATTAAGATTAGAATAATTATAATAATAATTAGAGGGAGATGGTGAAGAGGATGACTCTTGATGAGATATGGTGCATGAATCCAGCTTGTATTGATTTGTTGCCTTGAATAGCCTTATTAGAGCCACGAGCATGATCCCCAAATAGAAAGGCTCAGGGGCTTTTCCGATGAAAGCAAATGAAAAGACTTCTTAACGAAAAATTATGGATTCTCAAGAGAAAATTGGACATCCGGGGGGGATGGAACGCTACCTTTTCTCTTCTTTCCCCCGCCATCATGATGCGAGTGGAGAACTTATCCCTTCCAAAATCTCCTCCCTTTTCTAGTTCTGTTTGGTTCCTGTCCTTCTCGCCCCCCCCAACAAACTTCAGAATTCCGGGCCAAAAATAAATAAAAAGAAAAATCCACCTAGTTATTATCGTTAACGTGACTATAACTAAATAATGTTAAATCACGCGCTATGGTTAGCGCGTGGGGACCTTCTTTCTGCTCTTTAATCTTTAAACGACATGACCTCTTTTGCCCACCACAGTTCCACTACAAGAACAGAAAGGGCCAATAATTGGTTCAAATGTCTGACGGACGTCATTACAGGACCACCACCAACGTTATGAAGATTAAATACCTCCTACTCCGCAGGTTGTGGCTTGTGTAGGCGTTGCTTTTTTTCTTTTGAATTTTGGTTTGAGTTATTGCAGTGGGTTGAAAAGTAATTTTTTTTATTTTTATTGGTTTTTTTATGTGAGGTACGTCTATCATCCCGTGATACCTTATCTGTTCACTGGACTTACAGAATGTTGAGTGAACCGTGAGATTAGTCGTGGGGTGCACTAGACTTGCAGAATGTTGAGTGAACCGTGAGATTAGTCGTGGGGCGCATAAGCTGGCTCGGACACCCACGTTAATAAAAAAAATAAATACCTCCTTCTGATTAAAATAAAATAAATAAAAACCTCCTGCCACGCGTACAAAGGAGAAACCCACCTTGAAATCACAGTCCACAGTACACATCAGCATTTTCCAAGCATGTACACGGCAAATGATATTTTCTTTTATGAGGATATTAAAAACTTTTAAAAAATCTAAAAAGTATTAATTTATTCTTTTTCATGCAAAAAATAACTTAAGCTATCGTCATGCCAGCAAGCCTTTTATTATGAAAAGAACCGTATAATTTCAACTGTATTTGGATAGTCTAATTTCAAGTCATATGCACATGCATAGCTGTTAAAGTCATTGGATTAACTTATGTCTCATTAAGTTAGTTATTTTACTAAAACATCCTTAATTCTTTTTACTTTTTAATTTTTTTTAGTACTAACGTAGTTTTATTGTATTAATATTTATTTATTTAATTTGAAATTGATTTTTTATTATCACGTTGACATAGTTTTATTGTATTAATAGTCAAGTCAATGTTAATTTTAAATTATAGATTTTTTTCTAGTTAAAATGTATTTGCAAGTATGGTGATAATTTTTTTAAATTTTTTTTATTTAAAAATAATATATATATATATATAGTTTAAAAAATAATTTTAAATAAAAAAATTACAATTTTTGAAAACATCATTTCAAATACTTTCTCAAACTTAAATCAAATTATGTTTAATAACTATAGTCCCAACTACACCTAATAATCCCTACGCCAAAACAATAGAACTACAACTATACCTTTGGAACCAAATGGATGGAAGGTGCATGACATGATGCTGGGAGAGTCCCTCACACAACCAAAACCCAATGAACCACAAAGTACCCCCCAGCTTCCCCTTACTGTAGTTGTCTTGAAGCAGTGTCCATGTGCAGTAGTTTAAACTATAGATTTTGCTTGCTTTCCTGTCCAAAGTAAAAGGAAAGAGCTTCCCTTCCTTTCTCACCTCCCTTCTTCTTGATAACAAGTCGCCGTCGGGCGACAATTTCCAACCCCTCTCTTCCTAACTAAGCTGAAAGCTATAACTTCAAACGTTCTCATAATACCTTGGATTCCTTCTCCCCAACCACGCGCCACTCCCCAACCCACGCGCCTCCACCACTTCTCTAATCTGATAAGATCTGAAAAAGGGTTCCCTTTTTATGAATCCAAAGCATCTGATGATAGGGAAGATAATAACAACAACATGGGCGGAGTCACTTCAACAATTGCCGCGAAGTTCGCTTTCTTCCCACCAAACCCGGCTTCTTATACGGTGGTAACTGATGACTCTTCCTCCGCCGTGTCTGGAGGCTCCAACACCAGGCTGTACATACCCGAGGTGCCGAGGAAGGATGACGTGGATGTGCTGAAATTGAGGACTCGGCGTGGAAATGAAATCGTGGCTGTTCATATTAAACATCCGAGAGCTTCAGCTACTTTGTTGTATTCTCATGGAAATGCTGCTGATTTGGGTCAAATGTTTGAGCTTTTTGTTGAATTGAGTAATCGCCTTCGCATTAATCTTATGGGGTTAGATCCGTAACCCTTTACCTTTTGAAGTATTTTTTTTTAAATATTATTGTTTGGTTTGGTTTAGTTTTTTTAGTTGTACTAATTGAAAGTATGGAACTTTATGAGTGTTGGTTTGGTTGGTTTGGTTGATTTGGTGGGCTGGTGCATTTTTATTGGACTTATTGCTCTAGTGTAATTTATTGATTAAGCGTATGGGAGAGGCTTTCCATGTATAGTTTTGGAGTTTGATGGAGAAAAGGTCTGGTTTTTAATGTTTATTGTTGAGTTTGAGGGTTGGCTCTTTAGTAGTGAACTTTGTGGTTGCGACAAGGAAGTAACCTATGACTGTGGTGAGGGTAACGTTTACTCAACTGGTATTGAAAGTGAGTTTGGGAACTCTAATGGTGGAAAGAGAGGTTTAGGTGTGGGTTTTTTTGGCTGCAAGTCTGCAATTTCCATTTTGAGGATTTCCCATTTGTTGGGATTTGGGAGAGTTTGTTGAAAATTAAATACTAGGTTTAGCAAGGATTGAAGCCAAGTTATCGTTAGGGCAGTTGCAAACCCTGAAGTGAATTGGGTGAGTCTTTAATGTAGATATGCCTTTTTTCTGTCTTCTCTTGAATCCGATGGTACAGAATCACTGCTCTCACTGGCATGTCTGAAATAGAATGATGTTCATGGCCGTATGAATGGTCTTTGAAGGTAGATTTTAGGTTTTAACTTGACATGGTTTAGTTTCAAAATCACCATTGGAATGGTTTTTCTGTTTCAGGATACACCTTACAGAAGCAATGTAGAAGTTATGGTATTTACTTGGCTATGCTACATGATAACTAGTGTACTTGTTCCTCTTGTAATATAATGGAGAAATATAGGCGAATAATAACCTCATAATCTTTTAAAAAATCAGAAGTGATGCAAAGAACAGAATAAAAAAAATCATGTTCTTTTCATTTCCTTTTCAATTTTATATTACTGTTGTTTATTTTCAGGTTAGTTTTTAATATTGAATTTATGTTTTTGTTTTTTCCAGATATGATTACTCTGGCTATGGGCAATCAAGTGGAAAGGTTTATACCAGCTTTCCTATTCCTGGTTGCTAATGATCAAAAGAAAGTTTTAGGCTCTGCTCGAGCTTTAACAATTTCACATTTCTTTATGGATGTCTTTTTCTCATGCATGCTTAGATATCCTTGTTTCAGAACTTAGATATTCAAATTCAAACATGAAACATGCAGAAGTTCCCTTTATGCTTTTGATTTGCATATTTTCCCCTCTTCATCCATAAAGCAAGAATTATATGTTAATTGTTTCCTTCATTCTATTTTACATCTTCAAAATTGTCTATTAATCAAGGACCTACTTGGCATTATGTGTAGCTTCTCAAATGGTTGTTGTAGTTTGCTTGTCATATATGGCATTGCTCTCAACATATGCTACCTTTCTTTTGAAGCAGCCAACTGAATGTAACACATATGCGGACATAGACGCGGCATATAAATGCCTTAAGGAGCAGTATGGGGTTAAAGATGATCAACTAATATTGTATGGTCAGTCTGTTGGTAGTGGTCCCACAGTTGATCTCGCTTCACGTTTACCAAACTTGAGAGGTGTGGTTCTGCATAGCCCAATATTGTCTGGAATGAGGGTATTGTACCCAGTCAAAAGGACTTACTGGTTTGACATTTACAAGGTATTTTTTTGTGGTGTTGATTCTATTAAATATGGCTGTTTAATTCTCTGTGCGAGCACTTAAGTTACTTTCTCCTTTCAGAACATTGACAAAATTGGTATGGTGAACTGTCGTGTTCTCATAATTCATGTAAGTATTATTTCCCGTGTCTTCAATTTCTTTTGTGCTGTTCATAGTCTCGTAGTCTCTCATTGGGACATTATTTTATGCATTGCATGGGTTGTTGTCTAAAGTGAAAGATGCAGGTCTTATGGTTTTGATATTTTTCTTGTTCTAGAATACAAATTTTCAGACTATCATTGGAAAAATTAATAGCTGTGTAACCTCTAGAGATATGAATACAGGAAATTCCTTAGCATCACAGTTTCACTGAAAGCTTTCAACATGATGTAACTGTGGTTGCAGTCATAACTCATAAACCAAGCAAATAATATGAGGAAAAGAGTCTTAATAGCAACTGCTAGCCTGTATTCAGTGTCAACCTAATTCAATGTGGTTGTTAACAAATGAGCTTTTCCTATACCAATGATAATATGATTTAATTAATAAAAAGCCCAAGACAGAGTAAAATTACCATTAAAAAAGGGTCTCTTTAAACCTTATTTTTTAATTATTCATTTACTAAAGGCGTAAAGGCGGTGTGATTGACTTCCTTGGATATGTAGTTTGCAATAAACTGCTTTGACATATGGGTAATCATGTACTTGCTTAACCTGGATAGTTTTGCACAGACAAATTCAATTTATATTTTATTTTTGTTTCTATAAATCAGAAGGATAAAACAAAATATTAATATTTGTTGATCCTCCATTTGATTGCTGAAGTTTTTGTTATATTGTTCAATTTGCAGTTATCTGTATTTACAATCATAGTTAACAGTCAGAGATTTATGGCTCATCACTCTTAAAATATCGCTTATGGAAATTAGAGATAAAATCACGTTGGATACAAGGGATTTTAATATATATATATATATATATATATATGTTTTTATCTTCAGGGAACATCAGATGAAGTGGTTGACTGCTCTCACGGGAAACAACTTTGGGAGCTTTGCAAAGAGAAATATGAACCATTGTGGATCAATGGAGGTGGGCATTGCAATCTTGAGCTTTACCCAGAATTTATCAAACATCTGAAGAAGTTTGTTTTGACCATAGGCAAATCAAAAACAGCTACAAATGGTCCTAAAACAACAGCAGAGTCTGAAAATCAGAACAAACTATCAGAGAGTGCAAGTTCAGACACTTTTGAACTGGGTGACCTTCCTGAAATCTCTAGAAATAGCTTAGATAGTAGGCTTGAGAAGTCTAAGAAGCCAAATAAGCCTGAAAAGTCTCGGATGAGCACTGACCGTGTTGATAGATTTAGAAGAAGAAAAGGCTTGGTCTGGTGATTATTTATGCCAAGAGCTTCATAAATAAAATACATGCATTGGTTGACTCGAGAAGGTAATTTAATTTCACTCCTGCTTTTGTAATGTGCTTTGAGTCTAGTACAAATTATTAGATTGAGTGTAATTTACCATATAAATGTTGTATCTGTACGAATGCTTAGAACGTGAGTCAAATTAAGCGAAATCTTGTATTTTAACTCTGAGCTGTTCATTTGAAGATAAAATCATATATTCGCAACTATCACGTGTAGCCATTTTTCGATTTTCCCTCTCTGTAGATTTGAGAAAGTTTTATATGCTAGTTGTGAGCTGAAGTAAAATATGCTTGTCTGGGGCTTGACCATTTTCTTTCTTGGTCATGATTTACATCAACAAACTATAAACGTTTATGTTTATGTTTTTTGGATTCTTCAACTCAGATTTGTGAAACGTTCTGCATGTTGCTGGACATCCTGAGTGATTTTGATATCAGGGCATTTAGTACATCCAGGAAAGAATCTAAAGATTTCCTGTTTTTCTTCTTCTTTGGGATATGTTTCAAGGACAGTGACATCGTTGCTCTGCAAAGCAGAGTCAAAGAATTTGTTTATCAACAGTGCGTTAAACTACTTTCACCATGTCGAAATATGTGTCCCCAGTCTCCATTCTCATTTCTCTTTGAACAGAAGTTTTATACTGCCCTCCAAGTTTCCACTGAACATTCAAGCAGGCCAAACCTATTCTTTACTGGTAGCCATACTCTTCATTTCTTGGCAGCTTGTGTTTTTGTGAAGTAATGAATTAGTTATTTTTTCTTTATGGACTGCAATCGAAACCTCCGGTGGTATGAAAATCAGATGAAAGGCTACATTTCAATTAAGGGAGGTATTATTGACCAACCAATTATAATAACAATTGGCCTCGCTAACACTCGCTGCTCTGGTTACCAGTCCGCGGAACAATTTGCATATTGACAAATGAGGGAGACAGTAGCGCTTCTGTGGGCTGCTGGACTAAAATGGAGGAGTCTAATTCGTAAAAATCACTGGAGATGTTCAGGCAGCTGAAATAAAAACCATAGAGGCTTCAGCCAAAAAGTCTCGCACTCAATTCCGTAGACAATTGCTACCCATGCATATCGGTACTATGTTGAGGGCACAGAAAAATGCAACCGTGTTCATCTTGATCTTAGCTCTTAGCTAAATGCAGAGCCTTGATTCTCTCCAAAGGCACAAGCAGCTCTTCCTGCTAGGGTTCTTTCTTGAGTGATGAAGGCATTAAGAGATTTCAAAATCATAAAGTGCCATGCAGCATAGCAGAGTCTTCCCGCTATTGGCTTGAGGCTTCTTACTTTAGACCTAGTCATGCTACATGTTCACTCAGTATTTCACTTATCAACGGATTTACGTGTGGAATTCTATTATTCAAGAGTGGAATTCAGTACGGCGTGAAAAAGAAAAAAAAAATTCAGGTCCAATTTCCTCCAATATCTACAGATTGTCCCTGTAACCTCTCTCCATCTCCGAAATGCAATGCCATCTCTTTCCTACCAACTCTTGGTTCATCATATTCCTAATAATAATCTGTCCATGCTCCATCATCTGTCTTTGCCGATGATGATGAGCGATATTTGAGCTGCATGAAGTCATTTGATTACGGAAATATTAAGGGTGTTGTTTATCCTTTCTCGGGATCCGATAGGCCTGATTACTGTGGCTATCCCGGGTTTGCGCTCGGTTGCAGCAACCAAGATCCGGGCATCACAATCATGCAATTGAATTAAGTAACATGCTCCTTGGCATCAATAACCAGTCGCGGACTCCTAAAGTTTCTAGAACAGATTACACAGAAAATCTTTGCCCTACTCTCCTTTCCAACACCTCTTTGAATCCAAATCTGTTGAGTTCCACTTCAGATCATGCTGAGATAACACTGTACTATGGTTGCCCTCGTCCAAGCCCAGCAGGGTTTTCAGCTTAGTTTACTTGCAACATTAACGACACTAGTATGATGGGATACTTTATAACAGTCAACCTTTCTGTCCTTGGTATGACTGCTCCCGGCTTAATTAGCTACCTGACAGCATGCAACAATAGTGTTAAAGTTCCTGCCCATCTATCAGCTACAATGCTAACTCTACGCGATCCAACTATAGCACTGTTGCTTGAAGCTATTAATCAAGGTTTTGAGTTGGAGTGCAAGCTATTAATCAATATGCAAATCTTCCGGTGGTCAGTGTGGGTACAACCAGACCACTACAGCACAGTTAGTTGTTAATGTTTCCGTTTAAAAATAAAAAAATGATCAATAGCTATATAATTATGGCTAAAATGAAATTAAAGAAATAGTCTTTCCTTGTGATTAAAATATACTCCCCTACCGCTATCAGCACGAAGCTTCTTGCTCTAGACCTAGTCATACTGCCTGTTCAGTTGACATTTTACTTTTCAACAGTGCTGTTCAAGAATGGAATTCAGTACGATATCATAATGCAAAAAAAATCAGGCTTAGTTTTCTCCAACCTCTACAGAATTTCCCTGCAGTTTCTCTCCATCGCTGGAAATGCAACACCATCTCTTTCCTACCATGTCTTGGTTCATCATATTCCTAATAATAACCTTTGTCCATGCTCCATCATCTGCCTTTGCCAACGACGACGAGCGATATGTAAACTGCAGCAACTCGTTTGATTGTGGAGATATTAAGGGTGTTGGTTATCCTTTCTGGGGATCCAATAGGCCTTATTACTGTGGCTATCCGGAGTTGAAGCTCGACTGCAGTGACCAAGATCTGGAGATCACAATCGAGAAATTGACTTACAAAGTTCTTGGCATCGATAACCAGTCACGGACTCTCAGTGTTGCTCGAAAAGATTTTGCAGAAAACATCTGTCCGACACTCATTCTCAACACCACTTGGATACCTAATCTATTGAACTACACATCCGATGATCAGAACATAACAATCTACTATGGTTGCCCCACTCAAGGTGCACCAACTTCAATGGTTTTACCTCAGTTTCCCTGCGAAATAAACGCCACTCAGATGACGGGCTACTTTACAGCATTCGCCAACTTTTCGGGTCTTGGAAGCTCTGCTTCTAGCTTGATCAGTTACCTGGCAACGTGCAACGATAGCATTAAAGTTCCAGTACGTGAATCAGCTTTTCAGCAAATTTTAAGTACTCCAACTGCTGCACAGCTGCTGGGAAGTCTAAATCAAGGTTTTGGTTTGGAGTGGAATGCATCTAATAACTTCTGTGATACATGCCAATCTTCTGGCGGTAAGTGTGGGTACAGCCAGACTACTACAGCATTTACTTGTTATTGCAAGGATCAACCTCAACAATTTTCTTGCCAACAATCTCCAACTGAAGCTCAATCCTCAAGTATGTCCTCTTACCTGTTCTTATTTTATTTTTTTATGCTGATGTCACTAGGAGTAAATAGGAAAACAGACAACTTATACTTGGATTCTGCCCTTCCCGGAACCCAAGATATGTCCTCCTCCAAATTAGGTAATGGTAGAAGTAGGATCTTTGCTAATAGAAAACTGACCTATTATCAGTCAAGGAAACCATGAAGAGGATGCGATATTATTGCATCCAATCACCCCAGGAATAGGTGCGAATCACCATTCCTTTGGTTTAAGTATTAAGCCTGGACAGCCGTTAGGAATTATTCAAATTTCCATGATCCTGAAGAAAGCATCTTCCTTGACCTATTACTTCCTGCGTAACAAGGAAGCAAGGACTTCAAGTAACTCACAAAGACTTGGTAACATGGGAATTAATAAAAAAATTTATATTTGTTGACCTATTCGTTGTCATTATAATTTTCTGTTTATCATTTTGTTGTTATTATAATTTTTTTAATCATAATTATACAACGGTAAGAAATTTAACCTGCCATGAACTTAGTTTCATTTCCTATGGGCCTGGGGAAATCATATATATATATATACATATATATATATATATATCAACTTAATTGCTAGAAGTTGCCTCCTTGATCGATTACATGCTTCTTAACTCTAACTCCATCAAATTATCTTTCTTTTTTTAGAACTATAATGTGCATAATATAACTTTTTGTCTCCAAACAATTCTAAAATAATTAAAAGATGTTGTAATTAAAATCATATAAGGGTTATGTTTGATTTTCACAACTGATTTATTTTCTTAACGATGAATTTGTCAGAATTGTAGCGATAGTTTTTCACCATTTAATTAATTTTCACCACGACAATGTCCATGCACTATATCGACTTCGACTTGGATGCCTTTGTAAAAATATTTCTGGTTGTGTACATACCTATGTTGTTTAGTTTAGAAGTTAGCTATCAATGGTTTCTTATACACATGTAAAATGTTTTTATAGTGACAAGTGTAAAATAAAAAGTCATCCTTTTGTAAAATGATCTACAAAACCAAAACCAAATTGATATAGTATAAAACTAAAAATGTTTGAGAGATTATTTTAAAATTATTTTTATTTTATATTAAAAAATATAATTTTTTTAAATATACACACGCTAATGAGTTTTGAATTCTATGTTAAAAAATAAAATATTCTTTTAATTTTATATAGTAAACCTTGACATGTGATAATAACCAATAAAAAAAATTGATAGGCTCATCCATGTAGGGTTGAACTAAGCAAAATAAAAACCTTTGATTGCCCCTTCCGATGCTTGAAATTAATTTTTCATCATTCACACAACAACTATATTTTTTTAATATTTTTTATTTTAAAATTAATTTTAATTCTCACTTTTTTTTCTTCGTAACTATCAACCTCTATATGTATACCATGCACTTTTTAATTTTCCGACAGTCATATAACAACTATAATTATTTAATTCTTTAATTTTTTTTTAGATGATACAGACTAGTGCACTCTTTCAATATGAAAAATACAAGAACCTAAACTTTTTAATTGCACCTTAAAAAATTTGTTAGGTATTTTCTTTCACTTTTTGTCTTGTTATTTATACGTCATTGAGTTTTGTGTAAAGAAAATATCCTTATAAATAATGTCTACATACATTTCAAGTTTTGATTTTTGATTTTTTTTTTGTTCTTCATCATCGTATTTTTACCATCAAAAACATAATTTATCAAATCAGTATAGTATATATTTTATGCTTCATATAAAAAAGAGCTTAGTTATTTTTTAAGAATTTCATTATATTATAATTGAAGAGATGGGAGGAGAAGTATATGTTTTTGTAATTCACAATATCAACTATAGTTTTAGAGTATGCTTATTTTCTGAAATTTATTTTTTGAAAAGTTATTTTTTAAATTTTTTTATATTTGTTTGCTATTAAAAAAGTTATATGAAAATTAGTCAATGTAAAATACTTTTTAATATAAAAAAAGTTATCTTGATTTTCAGAAAAGTATTTTCTTATAAAATTTAAGTGAAAAATATTTTTTAAAAGTTATGAAAAATTTAAAAATATCATATTACTTGTTGATTATATCAAATTTAATTTTTAAACTTTTGATTGCTATATATATATATTTTGTTTTAAATATTTATTTTTTAATTTTATCTTTTAAAATTTAATTTTTATATTAACTTTGATCTTTATTTTTATAATTGTTATTTGCTTTTTCCCTATCATTTTTTATTGAATTTTTTTTATCTATCGAATTTAATTCTTAATCTTTTGATTGTTACTTATTTTATTTGAAATAATTTATGAAATATTATTTATTATTATTTTAATTTTTTAATTTTTATTTTTTATATTTGATCTTTATTATTTTGATTATTATTTATTTTTTTAAGATAATTTATGAAATTATTATTTTTAATTTTATTCTTATTTAATATTTTAATTTGTAAGATTTGTTCTTTATTATTTTAATAAACTTGAAAAAACAATGTTAATCAATTATTTCTCAGTTTATTTTTTATGATATAATCAAACACTAAAAAACATTTTTTTAACTTATTTTTTATTATATTATTAAACACTAGAAGATAATTTTTTTTCTAGAATTCNATTTTCTTTTCTAGAATTCACTTGAAAATAATTATTTCCCAGCAATGAATTATCGTAATGTAACATACTAATAATTTAACCTATAAATAAAAAAAAATATTTTTTTATATAATATATAAATCAACCTTTAACAATGCCATATTCCACCATCATCAACTCCCACGTCAAATCTCACTTTTTATACTATTAACGCTATTATTATTCAAATCTCAACTCCCACGTCACCAACAATCACCTCTCCAGCACCAATTTTTTTTTAAACATTAATAATTATCTCACCACTATCATCTTCATCACCATCTGCGTCACTTCCGAACTTTCAAATTACTAATAAAATCTTGGAAAATTTGTAAATTGTTTTGTAGAAATTATTTTTTTCAATATCAATACTAATTTCCTTATAAATACAAGGGTTAATGCAGAAGGAGCATAAAACAGAACCAGCAGCAGCTTAAACAGCAACAGTTTTTCAACGTAAAAGTAGAAAATTTCCAGCAGCAAAAATGGTAAAAAGTAAAAACAGACGAAATGGCAGCACTAGTTCTAGACCCAGCAGAATATCCAGCGACAGTATGTTAAAATAATAATTCAGCAGCTGTTTTAACAAATAAATTAATAATTATTGTGGTTACCCCATCCCCATATAAAAAAAGAAAATACAACAAAAAACTAAAAAAGTATATTTAAAATAATTTGAAATCTAAAAATAAATAAATTATCATCTTTTTCCATTACAAAACAACATCTCCACCACATCTCTTCCTTCTTCTTCTTCTTTTTTTTTTTTTTTT
>SRLM01000393.1:7393-38254 GCA_015708895.1 Populus ilicifolia | reverse complement strand
ACCTTGCTTTGTGGAATTTGCAAATTGTTTTTCTATTTTAACGCTTTGATTACTAGGGACTAGTAATAAGCTAGTTGGGGGGTGTGATTAGTACTCAAGAGTACATTTTTATCATGGTTTTATATCATCATTTTGCACTTGAAGTATCAATAACTCCTTAACTAAAGTATGTTTTATAATAATTTATCTAATAATATAAAATACCTTTAATTTGTGGTAAATGTTCATTTTAAATGCAGGCCTATCACATAAATGAAAGGATTGATTGATGACTTTAAGAACTTCAATTGCAAAGGCAAAGAGATGATCAAACTTAGAAAAGAGATGTCGGAGCAATCCAAACCGGAACACTATTCGGTAATTGGGTCATATCTGGAGCTATAGATATCAGATTTAGGTCTACTTTATATGGATGGAAAGGTAACACATAGGCCTACAACTTCAATAGGGAGCCCAGGATCTGCAAAGGCCATTTTCAAGTCCAAATCGTTGTAAGAACAAAGAAGCCCGAATCTGTCCTCCAGCCCGAGCATTGTTCAGTATTTTGGCCATATCTGGAGTTCTAGAAGTCGAAATGAGCTGAATTTTTTACACAAGAAAGCTGAGACAATTGCCTAGAACTTTCATGTTTTCAAGTGGCTCTAATTTTGACGTCATCAATGACGTTTTGGGCAGACAAGAGAAGATAAGGATTGTCACCAAGTCAAGGGTTGGCCATCTACTCATCAATTAGTCATCAAATCAATAGTTCCCAATTTTGGCCTATAAAAGGAGGCATTTGCCATGCATTTAGGCATCTTGGTGTCCAGATCAAGATCATGCTCTTGTTTTCTCTCTTTGTATTCTTTATGCTTTGTTTTCATTAATATCAAGTTTATGCCTTTCATTTCCTTTCCTTTCTTTAGTTAACTTTTATGTTCTTATTTTGTTTATCTATTTTTCTTTCTTCCATTATGTCTAGCTAAGTTAATTATGTCAAGGTGAAAAGGTTACACTAATGGTGTAAGAATAAGTATGGTATAAACTTAATATGGACTTTAATGTTTAATACTAACATATTTTATGTTTGTTATCTTGTTCACTCTTAATACTTTGCTTGTTAAATTACTAATCTTGATTTATGTTGTATAACAATTGGTACAACAAATGCTTGGCACTTTCATAGCCCATACTGTATGGTATAACCGACACCTAAGGTATGAAAGGAACTTGATTTGTTGTTAACATAAGTTATAATCATGAATGCTTGATGAAATTTACAAGTATTAGCATTAATCGAATAAGATGACTAATGTAATCATGTTAACAATTTATAATCTGATTGGAACCTCCTTTACGTGTGGTTTCCAATTGAATAATAAGTTTTTATATTATACTTGTTTGACATACCATTAGTGGAACCTCTAACCTTGACATTTGTTATTATCATTGTCAATCCTTACTTTAATATTTCATCTCAAAGTTCTCATCTTCTTCTTCTTTTTTATTGTTGTTGTTGTATTATTGTTATTTATAATTTGTACAATAACCTCCCTATGGTTCGACCCCGGTCTTGCCGGGTTATTTATTACTTCGACACTCCTGCACTTGGGAGAAGACATCAATCTTTTTGTCATGTCAGTGCTCAGGCTGGAGGACAGATTCGGGTTTCTTTCTTGTTGCAACAATTTGGACTTGCAAATGGTCTTTTTAGATTTGGGCTCCATATGAAAGTTGTAGCCTTATGTCTTACCTTTCTATTTATATAAATTAGACCTAAATTTGAGATCTATAGCTTTAGATATGACCCATTTACCGAATAGTATTTCGGTATGAACTACACCAGCATCTCTTTTTTAGGTTTGGTAATCTCTTTGCACTTGAAATATAAGTTCTTAAAGTTATCAATCAATTCTTTCATTTATATGATAGGCCTGCATTTAAAATGAACATTTACCATAAATTAAAGATATATTATATTATTAGATATATTATTATAAAACATGCTTTAGTTAAGGAGTTATTAATACTTTAAATGCAAAATGAAGATATAAAACCTTAATAAAAATATACTTTTAAGTACTAATCAATTCGCATAATGAGAGACTAATGACTTTTAGTACAAAGTGTATTTATTTATTAACTATTTAAACTCTTATACTTCAGACTTTACAAACCAATCAATGCATCATAGTTTTAATGACGTTATCATTATTATTAAATGAGCTATGAATTAATTCGTGCTTCAATCTTCTTCTTCTGCTTTTTTTTTCTCTTTAATTTAATGCCTTTTGAACATTGCACATGCACAAACAGGACATTCTAAATTAAAATTCAAGATTATTTTTTTATTTGATATTCATAACAAGAGATAATATGAAAATATTTGTTTTTCTTAACCCATAAGATTAATGTTTAAAATTTAATGTAGAAAAATATGTTTTTTAATAAGGAAAATTAAATATGCAATAAAAATTAACTTATTATCCATGTAATTTCAAAAGAACCTTGAATATTAAATACAACAACACAAATTTTGAAATAATTATTGAGATTTTTTGTTATTAATAAATTAGAGATTTAAATAAAAAATTAAAATTAGATCAATTCATGATAAATTTTGTTTAAGCATTATCAAATTTCAAATTTCAATTTTCAATAAAATTAAAGCTAGTTCAAATTACCTAGATTGGTTTTTTTTGTTGATTCTTGCTTACACCTTTTATTAGATTAGGAACCCATGAAAATAAATTTAATGTAAAAAATTTAATAGTAAAAGAAGGAATCAAACTAAGATTTTTTTTTATTAATAGAGTTGAAATAATTACTTTTCTTAAAATAAATAATTTTATTATTGTATAATTAAGTGATTTTTTTTAAGAGTTCCCTTTAATATCCTGAAAAATTAAATAGGAAAGGACAACATGATCCTTTGATAAATAATTATAATTAAACTATATGACACAACTAAAAGATTAATGTCTTCTCCCAAGTGCAGGAATGTCGAAGTAATAAATAACCCGGCAGGACTGGGGTTGAACTACAGGAAGGTTAATTGTACAAATTATAATAATAATAATAGTAATAACTATATTAATAGTAGTAGTAGTAGTAGTAACAACAACAACAATAATAAAAAAGAAGAAGAAAAATTGATGAGAACTTTGAGATAGAAAATTAAAGTAAGGATTAAACAACTATAACAAACAATGTCAAGGTTAGAGGATCAACTAATGGTATGTCAAACAAGTATAATATAAACTCTTATTATTCAATTGGAAACCACACAAAAAAGAGGTTCCCATCATACTATAAATTGTTAACATGATTACATTAGTAATCTTATTCAATTAATACTAATACCTGTAAATTTTGTTAAGCATTCATGATTATAACTTATGTTAACAACAAATCAGGTTCCTTTCAGAGCTCAGGTGTCGGTTATACCATATAGTATGGGCTATGAAAGTACCAAGCATTTGTTGTACCAAGTGTTATACAACTTAAATCAAGATTAATCATTTAACAAACAAAGTATTAAAGGGTGAACAAGATAATAAATATAAAACATGTTAGTATCAAACATTAAAGTCCATATTAAGTTTACATTATACTTATTCGTATACAATTAGTGTAACTTTTCACCTTAACATAATAAAATTAGCTAGACATAATGAAAGAAAGAAAAATAGATAAAAAAAATAAGAATATAAATGAGATAAGAGTTACCAAAGCAAAGGAAAGGAATTGAAAGGCATAAACTTGATATTAATAAAAGCAAAGCATAAACATTACAAAAAATACAAAGAGAGAAAACAAGAGCATGATCTTGATTAGGACACCAAGATGCCTAAATGCATGGCAAATGCCTCCTTTTATAGGCCAAAATTGAAAACTATTGATTTGATGACTAATTAATAAGTGGGTGACCAACTCTTGACTTGGTGACAATCCTTACTTCTCTTGTCTTCCCAAGACATCATTGATAACGTCAAAATTGGAGCCACTTGAAAACATGAAAGTTGTAAGAAATTGTCTCAACTTTATTGTGTAAAAACGTCAGTTCATTTCAACTTCTAGAACTCCAGATATAGCCAAAATACTGAACAGTGCTCGGGTTGGAGAATAGATTCAGGCTTTTTTGATATTGCAACAGTTTGAACTTGAAAATGGCATTTTTAGATCTTAGGCTCCATATGAAAGTTGTAGGCCTATGTCTTACCTTTCCATTCATATAAAGTATATCTAAATCGGAGATTTATAGCTCAAAATATAACCTAATTACCGAACAATATTCTGGTTTGGATTGCATCGACATCTCTTTTCTAAGTTTGACCATCTCTTTATCCTTTCAATTTCAGTTCTTAAATTCATCAATCAAGCCTTTCACTTATGTGATAAGCCTGCATTTAAAATGAACATTTATCACAAATTAAAGGTATCTTATATTATTAGATATATTATTATAAAACATGCTTTAGTTAATGAGTTATTGATACTTGAAGTGTAAAATGATGATATAAAACCTTGATAAAAATGCACTTTTAAGTACTAACCACACCTCCTAACCAACTTATTACTAGTCCCTAGTAATGAAAACGTTAAAATAGAAAAACAATTTATAAATTCCATAAAGCAAGGTATTCATCATTTAACTTTCATTAATCTATCCAGATAAACAAACTCTCGTTAAATTTATATACCTGCTCAATACCTCTTAACAAGATGTTCATAAATCTTTTTTTTTTATGTTTAATGTATCAACACATAATTATAGGGCTTTTCTTGGAAGAAAACAAATTTTTTGTTCTAATGTTTAAGATTAACTTCTCTGGGTTGAGATTATTATTTTTGTTTTTTTTAATATATATATATATAATTTAAAACACTATGCATCTTTAACCCATGTAATGAGCTTTCAACTAATGACTCTTAGACCAGTTGGTCTTAAGACATTAGGTGTTAAGACACCCCTACAAGCTTAGTAACTTAGGTCGCAAATACTGATATGTAGATAGTACAATGTTTGATTCCCTTAAGCTTTTCTTCTCAACCCATGTAACAAGCGTTGGGCCAATAGCTCCCAAGTCAGTTGATTTTAGGGCATTAGGTGTTAAAACACCCCTTTGGGCTTAATTGCTTAGGTTAAGGAGGCTACAAAACCAAACTTATCTACATTTTTATTATTATCATTTTTTTTAATTATATACTGTCTCTTTCCTTTAGTTGTTACCTTTAACAAAAGAACATAAATAATGTAATAATCCAATATGCAACTCATAATCATATGTTAAAGTGTGTATGTAAATTAAGGTTTAAGAATATATGTTAAATAAGTATATGAGTAGAATTAAGTAATAACAATGCAAGAGTTTGTAAATCGGAATATTTCAAGAAGTATTCTAATAGACCTTGTTACGAATGATTACTAAGATGCATTTCAAGAGTCATAAAAAGTTCTTACACTACTATCATAGTAACAATAATTTTGCACATGTTTTATGAAATAGAAAACATAATTATTATTTTTTTAGCTACTACCCTCCCCCTAACTAAAACAAGACGTTGTCCTCAATCTTTAAAGGTAGAAAGATAGAGTATAGAAGATATCACCTGAAAGAACGAACACTGACAAACCTGAAACATACTAAAACAAATATAAGAAATAACAAAACACAATAATAAAACCAAAAGACACAAAGATTCATAAATGGAGGCTCAAATCCAATCTAAGCTTTTTACAGCTTTCCTTAGTTGACCAACTTATATGACTCATAGAAGGATCAATTATAGGAATGAAAGATTGTAGTTGGTCAATCAATTGTTCAGTAGCAGTAGCAGAGATTATGATTTGTCGTGCAGAAGATGTTAGAAATTCCTGTTCCATAGCATGATCAAGAAAAGACAACAACTTATCATAATAATCATTAACATTTAACAAACTTATGGGTTTATGGTGAATGTGCAGTTGGACCCAAGAGGAAATATGAAAGATCTCTTCCAATATACCTAAACCACCTAGTAAGATAATGAAGGCATCAACATGGTTAAACATTACATTCATTCGAGCAGACATTGTGGAGCCCTGTAGTTCCTCTCCAATTGTTTTTTCAATGGTATCCCCTTGTGCTAAAGCTTTGGGGACAACCCCCAATACTCGACTATCTCTTAAAAATACAGCTATTCACACACCTCCCATTAATCCTAGACTGCCTCCCCTATACACTAAATGAATCTTTTTCTCAGCTAGCACTTGACCAAGCTGATTTGCTGATTCTAAAAACTCTTTTTCTTTTTCAGCACTAGATCCACCAAAAACACAAATATTGTTTATATGATGACCTGAGGAACTTGCTATTTCTACACACTTTAGTATTTGTTCAATGTATGGGTTGAGTAGAAATGAAAGGAAGGAAGAGGAGGCTTTATAGATGAGAAATTAGAAAGACAATTATACCACCTATATGTAGGTCAGCTAGAGTCTCACACTCTCTCTCTCTTTTTATTTATTTATTTACTTTTGAAAAAGCATGTGTATGTACAAGTAGTTGTGATTGTGGCTCATATCTTCCCTTGATTTTACGTCCAAGAACAGCTTAAACACCCTCTATTGGTCGGGGATAGGCTTCCCATTCAGTTTTCTTAAAAACTAGCAAATAGGGTCTTTTTTAGTCAGATTTCCAAGTCAATCATGTTTTTTGTGAAATAGTGGCCATAAATCATGAATTGCATGATGCACATCTCCACTAAGATGTGTCTCAAAAGTCAATAGAAAGTTATCTAAAAACTCCTTACTCAGGTCATCCTTAATGAATTGTATTTTATCTTCATGGTTTATAGATATCATTCCTAAAGAACAACATTGTGCATTACAAGTCCATCTAGCACATTGATGACAGACTTTCGGTTGTTTTGTACGACGTTTCTTTGCAAAAGTGCTTTTACCTGTTTCAGGCATGTGTGAAATGAAGGAGTTAGAGGACTCACCTGATAATCAGACCTTTGCTTCAATCAACCAGCGAATATCTTCAGGAATTCCATGATTTATTAACAATCTCAATCTTACACATCTAGCATGGTAAATTTTTGTAATTGTATTTTGAGGCAAAGCGAGAAAATACTTTTTTAATTTTTTAAGATTAGTGTCCATTTTCAAATGAGAATTGGAAGACAGATTCAAAGAATTGCACAAATATATACACAGATATCAGTTATTGTGGGAAACTGAAAGAACCGACTTAAGTCATGGAGCACTGTTATCTACCATTTAACTAGGATGAGAGAAACTAGCAAAAATCACTAAAAAAGAAACACAAAAATAATGTAAAAAAAAAATCAACCTTTATCTACAAGATCATTCAAACCAGTCGATTCATTTTCACTAGAAAAATTATCAAAGTAAGCTTTCAAACGATGTCCATTTTCCTTAAAAACATTGTCATTTTTTGAATTCTCAATATCACAGGCCCCATAAGGATTGTTCCATCTTGATCTTAGCTCTCTGGAAAATGAATAGAATTGAGAATTATAAAACAAAACTTTTTGACCAGTATCAACTTTTTAACAATTTTTACAAGTTTTGTAGAATGCATACGTGTTCTTAAACATGGTGGGTCTATAAAATCCATTTTGAAATATTTTTGTAGTTGTCTTTTTTTATGAGAAATAACTTTCACTTGCTTCAAAATGACAAAGTTTAATGACACTACTTACCTTATTGTCAAGAATGAATCTTTGAAATATTTGATCAGGACAATATTTGAATAAGTTAGGGTCATAACAATAAAAATTCTTCACTTCATTTAAAACCTTTTTTTTGTCTTGAGTACTCCAATCAGCTGGCAAATCTCCTAAAGCAAGAAAATTGATATTTTTATCATACCAAGGCATTGGACTAAGAGAAAGTAAGGATTCATTAGTAAAGTAATCATCGATCAGTGTGATATCAGATGTTGAATTTGTTGTCACTGTTGATAAAAAATTCACATCAATATTTTCGGTGTTTTTTTTATCCGTGATTTCTTCCTCAGAATAAATTATTTGCAAATCCTTTGATTCATCCAACTCATTTTTACTTAAAGTAGATTCAAGTTGATCATAAACTAATTCATCAATATGATCTATTTCTTGTAAATCATTATCATCTCTAGGTTGCTTGCAAATATTGAAAATATTCATCTCCAATGTCATGTTTCCAAATAATAGTTTCATCAGTTCATTCCTATAATTAATCAACGCATTAGAGGTTGTAAAAAATGGATGTTCTAAAATAACAGGAAATGAATTACATGCTTCAACAGGTTGTGTGTCCAAGACAACAAAATCCATAGGGTAAATGAATTTATCAAATTGTACTAACACATCTTCAATTATTCCTCTAAGCACTTTTATAGATCTATCGGCAAGTAAAAGAGTTATAGAAGTTGGTTTTAACTCACCTAGATTGAGACTCTGAAAAACTGAATATGAAAGTAAATTCACACTAGCACCGAGATCAAGTAAAGCTCTTTCAATTTTATGCTCTCCAATAAAGCAAGAAATTGTAGGACAACCAGGGTCTTTATATTTCGAAGCATTATTGTTTTGAAGAATAACACTTACTTGTTCGACTAGAAAGACTTTCTTTTTTCACATTCAGTTTCCTCTTCACAGTGCATAGATTTTTCAAAAATTTAGCATACGAAGGAACTTGTTTAATAGCATCTAGCAAAGGTATATTGATTCTTACTTGTTTGGAAGTTTCAAAAATTTCAGAGTTGTGATTGACTTTCCTTTGTTTGGTCATGGCTTGAGGAAATGGAAGTGCTGGTAGAGAATTAATCTTTTCTTTGTAATTTTCAAATTCAACCCCTTCCTTACCCTCAGAGATTGACTTATCATCTTTCTTGTAAGGTTCAAGAGAGGGTTTTTCAATAACCTTACCACTGCGAAGAGTAGTGACTGATTTGACTTGATCCATGTGTTGGCTTCTAGAACTACTTGCATTTGCATTGTATTGCCCCTTCGAATTTTGTTGTGGTTGAGATGGAAACTTACCTTTCTCTTGGAAACTGAGAGCAGATGTTAATTTTGCAAGAGTATCTTTAAAATCTGTCATGTTTTGAACAAGTTGAGTATTGATTGTCTCTTGCTTTTCAATGAATGCCTGCAATGTTTCCTCAAGATTTCTTCTAGGAGGTGAGGCATAAGTAGGTACATATTCATGAGAATTTTAAAAATTATAGTGTGCTTCAAACGGTGGTTGTGAAGTTTATGTATTGTTATTTTCACTCTTCCAATTGAAATTTGGGTGATTTCTCCAACTAGAGTTGTATGTTTCTAAGTATGGGTTGTGGTTGACCCTTTGAAAACAAGCATGAGCTTATTCATGAACACATTCCTTAAAAGAAGGCAATGTTGGACAATTATTGGTTGTGTTCATTTGTTTCACTTATTTGACACGCAATATTTTCAACAGATTTTAATTAACCACTCTTTTTCAATTCTAGTGCCTCGACTTTTCTAGTTAAAGATGCAAACTTGGCTTGAAGGTCATGATCTTTTCTAAGGTTATACATACCTCCACTAGATGTATGAGGTTTAGTTTTACTCGGTGCCTCATAAGTACCCTCGGTGTCCCAATTTTAAGCATTTTTAGCTAACAAGTCTAAGTACTCCATTGCTTTATCAGGGTCTTTATCTTCAAAAGTTCTATTGCACATCAATTCAACTATTTACCTATCTTTAGGTGTTAACCCTTCATAAAAATGTGAATTAATCTTCATGTTTCAAAACCATGATGAGGGCAAGTACTAAGCAAGTCTTGATACCTGTCCCAATATTGGTAAAATATCTCTCCTGGTTTTTGAGTGAAAGTGGTGATTTGTCTTTTAAAAAAGTTTGTTCTATGAGATGGGAAAAATTTCTTTAAAAACTGTTATTACATTTCATCCCAAGCACGAATGGATCATAGTCTTAAATTTTATAGTCATGTTTTAGCTTATCTTTTAATGAAAAAAGAAAAAGCTTTAATCTGATGGTGTTCATGCTACAATTTAAATTATTATATGTGTTGCAGGCCTCCTCAAGTTCCCTTAAATGCAAGTATGGATTTTTCAATTTTAAACCATGAAAAGAAGATAAAAGTTGAATAATGCCTAGTTTAAAATTAAAATGAGACGCAGTGGGAGGAAAAACTATGCATGATTGTGCACTTATTCTTGTAGGATTCATGTGATCTCTAAGTGTTCGAGCAGGTTATTCTCATTATTCTCATTATAAAGTGATTGATTATCTTCTTTGGCTATATTTTCTAAAAATAATAAGGATACCCTACAAAGTCTACCATTTAATTTACGTGATCACACTCCCATGCACATGTAGGAATAGAATAAAAGAAAAAAGAAAACAAAAGAAGAAGAAACAAGAGAAAAGAAACAAAATTATATACAAGAAAAGTGAAAAGATAAAATAAAATAAATATTATAATTTATACAAAACTTACCTCCCTGGTAACGGCACCAAAAACTTGACATGACTAAAAGATTAATGTCTTCTCCCAAATGTAGGAGTGTCGAAGTAATAAATAACTCTGCAAGACCGGGGTCAAACCACAAGGAGGTTAATTGTACAAATTATAAATAATAATAATAATAATAACAACAATAATAAAGAACAAGAAGAAAAATTGATGAGAACTTTGAAATGAAAAATTAAAGTAAGAATTAAACAACGATAATAAACAATGTTAATGTTAGAGGATCCACCAATGATATGTCAAACAAGTATAGTATAAACTCTTATTATTTATTCAATTGGAAACCACACACACAGAAGGTTTCAATCATATTATAGATTGTTAACATGATTACATTAGTCATTTTATTCAATTAATGCTAATACTTGTAAATTTTATCAAGCATTATTGATTATAACTTATGTTAACAACAAATCAAGTTCCTTTCATTGTTCAGGTGTTGGTTATACCATACAGTATAAGCTATGAAAGTGTCAAACATTTGTTGTACCAAGTTTGTACAACATAAATCAAGATTAATCATTTAACAAGCAAAATATTAAAGAGTAAACAAGATAACAAATATAAAACATATTAGTATAAAAAATTAAAGTCCATATTAAGTTTACACTATATTTATTCCTACACCATTAGTGTAACCTTTTCACCTTGACATAATAAACTTAGCTAGACATAATGAAAGAAAGAAAAATAAATAAACAAAATAAAAACATAAATAAGATAAGAGTTACCAAAGCAAAGGAAAGCAATTGAAAGGCATAAACTTGATATTAATGAAAGCAAAGCATAAACATTACAAAAAATACAAAGAGAGAAAACAAGAGCATGATCTTGATCTGGACACCAAGATGCCTAAATGCATGGCAAATGCCTTTTTTTATAGGCCAAAATTGAAAACTATTGATTTGATGGCTAATTAATGAGTGGGTGACCAACTCTTGACTTGATGACAATCCTTATCTTCTCTTGTCTGCTCAAAACGTCATTGATAACGTCAAAATTGAAGCCAGTTGAAAACATGAAAGTTATAGAAAATTGTCTCAGCTTTCTTGTGTAAACAATTCAGCTCATTTCGACTTCTAGAACTCCAGATATAGCCAAAATACTAAACAGTGCTTGGGCTGTTGGACAAATCTAGACTTCTTTGTTGTTACAACAATTTGGATTTGAAAATAGCCTTTTTAGATCTTGGGCTCCATATGAAAGTTGTAGGCCTATGTCTTACCTTTCCATCCATATAAAGTAGACCTAAATTGGAGATCTATAGCTTCAGATATAATCCAATTACCGAACAGTGTTTTAGTTTAGATTGCACCGACATCTCTTTTTTAAGTTTGACCATCTCTTTATCCTTTCAATTTCAGTTCTTAAATTTATCAATCAATCCTTTCATTTATGTGATAGGCTTTCATTTAAAATGAACATTTATCATAAATTAAAGGTATCTTATATTATTAGATATATTATTATAAAACATGCTTTAGTTAAAGGGTTATTGATATTTTTAGTGCAAAATGATGATATAAAACCTTGATAAAAATGTACTTTTAAATATTAATCACTATGGTAGTGGGATAATTAGGACATTTCACATAATTTGATATATATATATATGGAAAAATAGTAATAATAAATAAATTAATATGATTAATTAGGTTTTTTTATTGTGCCCTTTTTTAATAATAAATAAAATAAATATGAATATGAATTTAATTTACAATGCTTTGATCCCGGATTTTATAAACATGTTTATTTAAAATTTATTACCTATTCATAAAGAAGAATTCTAAAAATACAATTCATTGTTACAATGATTAGAGCAATTATAATACTTTGATTCTAAATTTGATTTTGGATTCATGTGTACAATCTATTCGAAATAATTAGTTTGAATTATTTAAATTTGTATATGATTTGTAAATATGTTTTTAAACTTTTAAATCTTTAAATGAACTAATATTTTGGTATAATTAATAAATTGATTTAAAGCTATATATGTTAGTAAATTTTAGCATACCTAATCTAGCTAGAAAGATGAACCATTTACCGAGTATATAACACTCACCCCACACCTATTTATTTTATTTTATTTTAAGATGTTTTAGAAGACTTTAGAATGTCAAATAGTTGCTCCAAAAGTTTGTAGTTATTTCTAGACTTTATTATTTCAATTATTAGATAATAGATGCATGATAAAAAAGATTTGAAGATGAAGCAATTAAAAAAAAAGAAGCTAAAGACAAAAGAGAAAAAGCTAAAAAAAAAGGAAACAAAGCTAAAGAAAAAAGAATGGGGGTTCAAAAAGTCTATCACTTTATAATTTTTATTCAATTTATCAATAAATATCTAACATTTTAAAAAATAAAAAATAAAAACTAAAACTCTAACTAAACAAGTAATTAAGTTTATTGCCTATTCAATAAAATATCTAAAAATAATTAAATCAAACCTAACAAATAAATTCTTATTAATAAATTTCAACTAGAAGTTCAAATAAATTAAACCAAGATATAAATTAAAGCTCAATCTCTCAACAGCTTAAGCTAGTTGAAACTCAATCTCTTAATAATTTGAGCTACTTTCCATCATCTATAACCACAATTTGAGCTACTTTCCATCATCTATAACCACACAAGTGCATAAACAATGTCTTAGGTTTGGTAACCCTCCCTTCAAGTATAGTTTAAGGCAGTTCTAAAATCTTAAAAATCATGATCAAGCTATTGTGATATCTTTTTAATATTCCAAGTATAATTTAAATTTGATTATCTAGCTCATATACTAGAATTCACTGAAGTTAATAATTTTTGGTAAAAATAACTTATGTATTCAAAATAAAATTAATATATTCCTTTTGTGTCAAAGATAAAAATAATGAGGTAGAAATTTCAAAAGAATAATCAGGGATAAATTATTGTATTTTATATACAACAAGGTCCTTAATATCAAAACTATGACTAAATATCAAAGTTTAATAATATAATTATTTAATTAAATCGTTTACAACACCAAAATACAACAGTTCAATAAAATTATAAGGAGTGTTTATCTATATGTTGTTTGTTTTTATTTATGGTTTTTAGAATTGTTAAATGGTTACTTCTGGTTATTAGAATTGTTGTATTATTAATACTTATATATGATATTGCATAGCTTGACTTATTATACATGGTAACTAAAATATTTATAGATTTGATCGCATCAACTTATGTTAAGTCTGAAGTGCATCCACTTATATTAAGTCTAAAGTGTGAAGAATAATGTTGCAATAAAGCTAAAATGCCTTATAGCATGTAAAGTATCTTTATGAGTGAAAAGTGTCATGCCATTGGTGAATTGATCTAGATTTAACATTGGTGGAGAAGTTATTGAATGATTAGACAAAAAATAAATATTAGCTTAAAAAATAATGTCTACTCTATATAAAAAAATTTATGTTTACACTTTAAGTGATGCTTGTTATATTTGTAAAGAGAATGTATATTTAGGAACTAAAAAGAAAAATCATTCCCAACAAATTGCATGTCCTATGTATTTCTTCTCTAAAATATACCTCTACTAAAATATATACATTTTACATAAATCAACAAGATTTAACAACAAATAAAAAAAAAGAAATGGGTTGGCATAAAAAATAAATTATAAGAGAAAAAAATAATGAAATCTGAAAGCACACTAAAGCTCTGATGAGTACACTCCTCTAACCATCATAAATTTGTAGATGCCAAAGAAAGCCATATATGGAGTTGGAAGGAGCCACATGCATCGCCTAAATAGGCGTTGACCTACTCATCTAGCATGTGCCTTGCAAGCATCGGTAGAAAGCTTGCTACTTGTTTGGGCATTTCTTATTTGAACCTAAACTCGTCTCAAACTATCTAATACCTGCTAAAACATACACCTCTAAACATTTTTTTAAGTTTTTAAAAATCTCACAAACAAATTCTTTGTAAAGGCACAACACACTACCTCCACTACAAAATTTTCTATATCAACTAGGCATCACTTTTCTAGCTATTATTTATTTTCTATCCACTCAATCACCGACTTTTACACCAATATTATGTCAAGATTAGCCCATTAATAACACATCACTCTTCACAAACTAAAGTACTCCACACACTACAAATAGATTATATAATTAAGTTTAATGCCATAAAGTAAGATAAGCCAAGCCAAGCAATTCATATATTAACATCAACCACTCAATAATTCCAAGAACCATATCAGTCATCTAGCAATTCCAAGAACCACCAATAACTATTCAAGAATTTTAGGAACCATAAACAACCATTCAACAAGTCATACAATTTAAAAGACAAAAAACATAACAAATATATACACACTCCCTATAATTTCATTTTATTTTCCTTTATTGTATATTATTTTTGCTAATATGTTTTTCTAACTTAAACACTAGAGTGTGTTATATTCCTATAAGAAATTTATTTGATAGGAAAGCTTATAAATAAATGGTCAAGCTTGTATACTTCACTAACATAAAGATACAACCATGGAAAGCACCAATCTAAAGATTTTTACAACTTTATTAGTTTCAGTCATATACTCAAATTAATGAAACTTTTACTCATGTTATTCAAAATTATTGGTATATAATTATCCAATCGACTTAAGATCTTACCTAATAAAAAATCTAAGTCACTAGGTCATCAAAGTTTTTTAATGAAGGATCACCATGTTGTGATTTTGATTTTGATTTTTCTTTTTTACATCTCATGGTTAACTTGATCGTATATGAATTAGGTTAAGTTATATTAGTTAGAACGATCAAGTCAATCAAGGCAACCAAGACATGATCAAGTTAATCAGATTTGACCGAATAGGTTGGTTTAATTTCAATCCTAGTTCAGGTATGACCTTAGGTCATCAAGTTTCTAGATCAACCCACCGAGTCAAGTTTGATAATTATAGCAGGATACAATTTGAGTTCACTTAGTCCTTAATCTTGATTTAAAATGTCTTGGACTAGTATTAGTTAACTCCAAGTGTCTTGGTTTTAATCTTAGGCTCGTTGGATTCAAGATCATTTTGATTCTTGATGGCCCAAAATTCAATTCCAAATTTGTTTAGAGCCTAACCCTTGATGTTTTGGATTTAATCCTAACTTAACCCCTACATCTTGGACTAGTCTTGGCCTAACTCCTAAGAACTTGCTGCCTAATTTTCAAATCCAATCTCAATCCAATTATAGCCTAGCCCCTACCATTGAGACTTTATATCAACCCAACCCCCCTCCCAACTTTTGGGCCAGTCTCTTCAAATCTCTAAGCACCTTTGATATAGTCTCAAACTATCTTGAAGTTCATTTCATCTTAATCATGATCTAATTTCTACATTAGATTAATAGTGTAAAAATAAATTGTGAAAGCATTTTTTTTTTTAAGTTTCAAAACTTATTGTCAATTTTTATTCATAAAAAAAAAACATATTTTCATATCTTGTTTTCAATTTTTTGAAAACAAAAACAGAAAACAGAAATCAAGGGGTGACGTAGGTCAGGTTCCGAGAGTAAAAACTATAAAAGCCATTGATGCTCTCTGAAGCCTTCCTTTAGTCAGATATATTACTGCAATGGCCTATGTTAATGTGCTTGTTAAATTGAAGCTGCCATAAAAAAATCCAACTGGTATTGGCTCCTCACCAGCGCTTTCCCAGAAAGCAAATCTGGCACAATTTTCCAAAAGCAAGGTACATACCAAAAGCAAGCATAAAGCTTTATCCTGGGACTCAATGCAGTCTTGCTATCTCCTGACCTGGAGTTCAATATGCGACAGGAACTTTCCATGTTCACTAGGTATTTAGAAGCGGAACCAAAGAGATGACAGAACAATAAATAAACAAATGGGAACTCGATCAAGACCATTGGTAATGGGGTAAAAGAAGCATTTATTACCAGAAGCAAAACTGAAAGCAATAACTAAGAATGTCATTAAAATTCCTAGTGAATACAAAGGAAGAAATGCAACCAAGCCAACAAAAGGCGACGGGCTCCCTTTATATGGTTCTACCACTCGCACTACTCCATTCTTCACAACAATAGAGAAAGGTGGCCAACCCAAAACCAAGATTAAATTGAAATTTTGATGAATGCAATCAAAGAGTGCACCCAAAGAGATGAAGAGAAACAGAAACATTAGTAGGATTTTCCTCCGGCAAAATTAAATCAAGAACGTTTCTACTTTCATAGATGCAAAGGGCGGTACACATTTTGGAAGCAAATTGACCATGACAAGCTCATAAGGCATAACATTACGTACACATTAAGTTTCTGTGATTTTATGTGCATACAATATTATTATGTTAATCAGTGTTTCTTGTTGTCAGTGCAATGAATATTAAATAGGGGGGGGGGGTTATAAAACATTCATCAAACATCCCCTACCTTAAGCTTGATTTCTGCCAGTGAATTTGATGGTTTCTTTGGGCTTGATGGAACGGTGCTGAACTTGTGAACCATGACCTTAGAACATGGCAAAAATATTATGTAGAGTGCAGCCAAAATAAAGGGTGCTGCTACTAGCCATCCTAACAGCTGCAAAATCATTGTGATGACATTAATTATCACATAAAATAAAATGCCTCTGAAAGGGAATAAAATAAATATTAAAAACTGTCTATAGCCACACAGATTTAGAAGTGCGGAATCATCCCAGTGGTTCAAGGAGGAAACTGAAAAGAACAAGTCAAAGCATTGCAGATCCACTACAATAATTGGACGTTCTATCTAATTTAAAATTTTACAACAATCAGCACTGGGAGTCAAATTAGGTGAGTAGCCATATCAACTGATCACAAGACTTAGTGCAACAATCAGCACTGGGAGTCAAATTAGGTGAGTAGGCATATCAACTGATCACCAGAGTTAGTGCAGTATAAATTGACAGTACAAGCTGCAAACTATATAGTGATTAGAAGTTCAAGGTTTTTGGTTGCAACAGTTCAGCTTACTACATCTTGTGACAGGGAATGAAAGATAAGAAACTTTGTTGTCGAAAGAATGTTGGACATGCCAAAGCATGTGCCAAGGTATCTTTTATTTGTTGTCCACATTTACAGTCATGACCAGAAACATGAAGAAGACAAGGAAGAACTTTATTTCCTGTTTTGTCAGAAGCTGATTAGCTGCAAAAGATGGTCGCCTTTTAAAAGTGATTTCCTACTTAATTTGTAACACATCTAATCCTCCTTGTTCTAATTTGAACTAATGGTACGTTGGACTTTGTCTGCACAGTTTGAGGGAACAGGGGTTTCTACTTCTTCATTATTTGTTAATGCACATGCCAATAAAAAAATAAAATAAAAATACCATCCACATTCTCTAGACAGTGAATAATTAATGTGACAGCATCTTCATAAACTGAATAGATTTTGTATTTCTGGGTGCTGGTTGCATGCACATAATTCAAATAAGATCCATCATCTTGTATGTGGCTCGAATTCTTTAATCTACTTAACAAAATTTAGTTTTGTACATCGAGAACACTAGCTCTGTATCCCACCTCAGACACCAAAACCTAGATTACCAAACCATCACATTGTAGCCCTCGAGAAATTCATTCACAAATACAGACTCGCTCTATTAAAACCCTACACTATGAACAAAACATTGAAGTCACTAATTAGATGGTCCCATGGAGGCATCCTCAACATTCATCCAGCACGTTGGATTAGCATTATTGGAAAAGGCTGCTATCACTTGTACCAATTTGACGCCGTGGTCTTGGATCTTGGTTTAAAAATACATTTCCCAGAATTGTTTACACTTCTTATCAACCAAGCTTTTTTATTAATAATGCCAGTCTGCAGATAAGGCATTAGGGAGAAATTGTACAGCAATCTGGGACCACCAGCGAAGTGGAGTACAAAATAAACATTTAAAGTTGTTCAAGCTCAAGTTTGTCAAAATGGGATCATATTTGAAAACAAACTCCAGCTTAAGCTGAGGAAGATAAACTATGATCCCCTCAATCCTCTCAGAGATTGAGCACGCAGCTACTGATGTTGAGTATTTTACTCCATGTGGATATTTGATTGTCATATTACCCAACTGATTATCTAGAGGCTGTCATCTAGAAATTATTCCTTTCCGGGATTGCTATGTTTTGAAGGGTTTGAATCTATTTGAACCAGGAGATGTTTTGGTGCTTCTATTATTTATATAAGGGTTTGAAAAACCTTCTCATATCTAAATGATCCCTTGGAACACCACCATGTCTACTGACTTCTAAATTCAAGTCTCTACTTTAGTATGCTGACTCCTTTCTTCATCCCAAGATGTTTACCCTAAATACTTAAGGATTTTTATGTCCAGTGAAGGTAAACTCTGGAGTACAATCGCGTCCATTCATGTGAGATAGAGAGTAAGAGTGTTGGTTAGAACCAATATGGCTAATTACAGCATGGGCAATACTTGATATAACTTCACGCGAAGCTTGTTGTGTCAAAACCTTTTTGAATGCATCGGATGTCAAAGGAAAAGAAGGTCCACCAGACATAACTTCGCCAAAGCGCAAGAAGGGCACCACCAAACTTGAAAAGGAAAAATATAAAATCAGAATTCAGAAAAGAAAAACTAATCTACATACTTAAGGCGCTGCAATGCATGCAAGTACAAAAGGACAAGAAATTGAAAATGTTGTTATCAAGTCCCAATGCACATCAAAGCTCTTTTGAGCATTCAGAGACCAAATCACCAAATATTTCCTCAAATCTTTGACTGACTGCCGCAGGATAAATAGATAATTAATAAGAAAAGGTGGTAGAAAATGGATCAATGCCAGGTATAATTTTTTTCTTAAGAAGAAAATCACGCAATGTCAACGATGAAGATGGATACGATACCATGATACATTCCAGGAAGAATGCAGAAATACCTTAGCTCTATGGGAGTAGCGATGAAGTTAGCTAACAGCACGGTGGGAGCACGGCAAAGAGATCCAAGCAACGCAATAGCCAGTCCACAAAGCAGAACAATAACACCTGCAACGCAATGGCCAGTCCACAAAGCAGAACAGTAACACCTGCCAATCATTTCCGAGAAATTGCATTAAATAGCTTCAAGAATCTCATCGAGTTTATCCACAGAACAAAATACATACACACCGCATATAGGAAATATTCCGAGAACAATACCAAGTGCCGTTGAGAAAGCCAAATGCTTCGGCTCTAAACCCCTGCCAATAAATAAATAAATAAAATAACACCACCACAGAACCTCATCTATAGAAAAATTAGATTGAAAAGAAACTACCTGCGAAGGATTTGATAGGGAGGATCCACGATCTTCTTGTCAAGCCAAGCCAGCAATCCCATCTCCGGCATCGCCATTTTTTCACTTCTTTTTCTTTATTATTTATTAAAATTACACGACAAAACACTTTCTTTTTTTCTTTTCTTCGATGAGAATCAGAGACTGTATTTAATTCTCATTTCCCTCTTAAGATATTAACAGATTCTCTTCCTTTTTTCTTTTTCTTTTTTGGTATTTTGTATGATTTTTAGCCTTCAGTTCAGAGAGAAAAGAAAGGTAGTGGAAACTTAAAACAATTTTGTGTTCAGTCTGTATGCCTGTGACAACATCAGGGACGCCAATTGTTTGTTCCCTTCTGCGATGAGGGCACGTTATGTCCTTTTCTTCTTTCGAAAGCACCCCGTATTGTCACGAGTGCTTGTACTCTCCAATGACGTCAATTTTTGCCTTGTACTTTTCTTTTCTGTAGATTTTGTCTCCATACAAATATTCTTATGGGTTATTTAAAAAAAAAAAAAACCTAAAAGAGCTCAACTCAAAAACTGTTGACCTAGAGTGCTTTAAATGTGGTTTTTAATAGTTCAGTAACGATTATACCCTTCATTCTGATCGAAGGTTTAGTTGTGCTGTACGGGTAGTGCGGGGTTTTCGCATTGCCTGTTTGCCATTTCCTTCTGATCTTTTGAGACGTGGCAAGCATTTATCTATGTTTTTTTTTTGCCCTTTTGTTCTGGTTTTTAGCTATCATTTCTCTTTTATTTTTATTTTTTTTAAGTCTGTTTAGGAATTTAATTATTGTTATTTTTTAAAATATTTTTTATTTTAAAATATATTAATAATTATTTTTTAAAATTATTTTTAAGATTTGATGTTAAAATAATTTAAAAATATTAAAAACATATTAATTTAAAAAAATTAATTTTTTTAAATTACTTTTAAAACACAGTACGAAAAAAAGTAGGGACGAAACACAGGATGGAGAAAAATGGAGAAAGATGCCGCATCGGAGATGAGAGAATGCTGCCGAGAGAGGGTGAAGGTGGTGCTGTTGGCAGTGGTGGTTCTTCTCCTTTTTCTAACACAAACTGATCGACGAAAGCCGAAAGAGGAGGCACCATACAAGAAAAAAGGGGGGCAAGGAAGCCATGACGAAAAAGAGAAATCTACAGAGCGATGGCCTTGCTCTCGCGTCACTGATGATGAGGATGGTTTTTAAGGTTTTAGGCATAGTACACCTTTCTAAGTTTTCTTTTATCGTTTTGTGTTTTATTTTGGTACTTGACTCATTAATATGGTTTTTATTTTTAAATGTTCAGACATGTACTTTATTGCTTTGGGTTTTTACCGAGGTCTGCTTAATTTGCGGTGCAAATTATAATATGGTATATAGAAATTGAAATATAATTTATGAATTATGAATTTCCTGGCAGGCGGGGGAACATCAGGAGGATTTTGTTGTGGGAGATAAGAACTGAAAGATGAGGTTCGAATTTATACATGGATGATGTTGCTCTTCGCGGGCAATTGATATGGTGAGTTGATAAGGTGTTGAATTGCTTTATTTCTAAATATTGAAAGGAAATTATGGTTTCCCGTTAGAATGGAATTATGGATGCTCTGAATTGGTTTCTCTGTATCTTGCCTGTAATGTGTCTGACAAGGATTCTGAGAAAGTTGGCCTTGGTTTTCTTTTTTCTTTTTCTTTTTTAAAAAAATGTTAAATGGAATATAATGTTTTCTACATGTTGGGTGTTCGAATTTGCTTAGAGATTCATTATGATGATAGAAGAGTCCATGTTGATCCCTGTTGTTTTGGGATATAATTGGAGGAAACAGTTTGTTTGGTCCTTTCTTTGTGTGTCCTCTCTGTGTCTAGGTTTTAATTCTGGTTTTAATATAATTTTAATTGCTTTCTATCAATTGTAAAAGGAAACATCTTGATGATCAATTAAGTCAAACATTCAATTGAGTCATAGCATGGGTCTGTACTGTTAATTCATTAAATTTTTTTATTTTTATTTTTATTAGGTATAAAGGAAACATGTGTGTATATATATTTTTTCTTACCTGGGTATCCTTACACCCTTTTAAAGGGTGAGACTAGTTCTATTCAGGGTTTGTGGCTCTTTCCCAACAAGTGTGGTTTTTGGGAATTGAACTTGTATTCTTGCCTTTACAGGGATATAAAGATGTTTTAACCGACCAACATTTCAATGATAAAGGAAACATGTATATGATATTAAGCAATTGATTTTAACCAGAGATGGTGGAAGTTGTTCTCAACAAGTATTCCAGTGAGTGCTCTTTTGACTTTCAACATATTTTGTGTCTTGAATTGCTATTTACATTTTCCATGCATGATAGCTGTCATTGTTTTTGCAATGCTATAATAGCTTTCACCTTTTACTCATGCGCTTCACACAGTCCGAGTGAAGATAGTTCAGTGTGTTAAAACTTGTTGCTATGTTTGTTCTTAATTGGAATACTAATTCAGTCTGCACTCTGGAATTGATGACATTCAGGTTTGATCCTCCATGATGACCATACAAGAATAATTCTCTCATATCCCTCCTCAGGATTGTAGATATTGCTGGGTGGTGTGGTTGATTGTATTGCATGGTAAAAAAAGATTGAATCTGAAATGTTGACAAAAATGTAAAGTGAATAATATCTTTTCATGTTGCAATCCTCTAGATTTGTGAGGGTCAAATTTGAGATGGGAAAGACCTGATGTCAACGTCAACACTGAGTGGTAGTTGTTGGTATTTTCCTAATGATTAATTTTTGTTACTGTCTCTGTGAGCTCACTTGCACCTAAATTTTTATGAATTGTTAGCCCACATGAACACTCATTTTGTGAATTCCACATGGGATTATCTTTTTCCATTAACAGAAAGTTGTTTGTTAGTTACATGCAATGGTAGTGCGATCTCCATGTACATGTTGTATACCTAAATCACAATTTTCATTTATTAATTGCTCCTTATTTATGGATTCAAATTTCTTCCCAGCCTCAAATGCCCTACATTAATATGGGAGAAGACAGTTGTACAGAACCCCATCCTGTACTTCAATACTAGAATTTCCTGTAAGCAGTGATATGGGGCTGGGCAGAAGTTTGGTGGTCTGTTAAGGTCTAGGGACAGTCTTGCTTCGTCTTATTCTATTGAAGGCCTCTTGACCGGTCATTCCAATTCTTTTGAGCGACGGTTTGAATTTTTATCAACAGCGATGTGCCTTCTATACACAATTAAACTAATTGATTTGCGTGCTTTGTCAGTTAAATGGATGGTAAGTCTGCCTATTGTTAGGTATTTCCTCAAACTAGGTGTACTGTTAAATCAAATGCTTTAAGTTTCTGTTGAACTGGTTTTCTCCATAAATATAGCTTCATTTCCTATGTCCTTGAAAGCTGCAACAATTGTTAATTATTCTTTGAAAAAATGGGGATGCCAATGATCAATGAATATAGTGATTCTCCAGCTTTTCTCTAAAAGCCAAGCTAAAAGCCTCTCTTTGTTGCTCCCCTACCACTGACATGAACCATCAGCATGAGATGCTTGATCAAGATCATGACCAAGATTGGAATAACATTAGGAAGCTGCAGAGGCACCCGGATCACCTTATGCCTGGCTCAAATCAACAGCCCATGATTTGGATATTAAGGATAAGTATCGTGGGTTGATTGGAAAGAGAGGAAAGAACATGAAACATCTCTGTCCTCTTTTTGGGTATGATCCTCGAAACTATTCTCATAACTTTGAGGATGATTTTTGCTCAGATTATGAATTGCGCTCAATCGTAATTGTAGGGGAAAATTTCCTACCACACGAGAGATTGGTGGTGGTGCTGCAGGTAAGGAGGAATGAGATTCAATTTTGGAGCATATATTTTAGGATTAAGATGTTTGTGGGTTTTATTTGTTGCAATCTAGGTGTTGTGGTTTGTTTCTTGCACAGGCCATTGAACTTGATTTTCAAAAGCAAAAAAATGAGGAAGAAAAATAGAGTAAGATGTTTAATTAGCGTAAATTATGATGAAATACAATGTGTTTAGATTTATTCAATTTTTTTTTTTTGTGTTAATGTTTGCAGTTTTCGAATTTTGATGGAGAGTTTTAATGGGTGAAGCACTTCGATTGCTTTGGCATTAACTATTTAAGAACTTAGGAGTGGAAGAAATGCTATTGAAAAATTAATCAAAAGATTAGATGGAATGCTATCCAATTATTTACTCATTCGCTAGTAAACTAAGTTCTGCAACGTTTTACCGTATTGCATTGGTAAGTTGGTGCAAAGTTGGCATTTTTTAACATTTTCTACTTGGGTTTGTAAGAAATTATGCTGAAAGATTAGACATTTGGTTAATTTGATGTGTCAAGGAACGTTAATATTAAGAAAAATCTTGAAAAAAAAAAACTCAAAACATAAGAAGAGTGTGTTTTGGAAATTTTTCCTAAATCTGTTGTTTGAAAATGCATTATATCGTGATCCATGTTCGAGCTATTGTTTTGAAAACACTGCTTTTATGCGTTAAAAGATAATCCGTAGCGCGGCGCGCCTAATCTATGTGTCCTGTTATAAACTTGTTATGATTTCTGCTCTTCCCGTCACTAGCAGGGGCACATATCATGTATGAGGATGTCAATGCTCTCCCCTGTTGGACAAAGGGAGAAATAGCTAAAAACATTGACATTGACAAAACATGTGTTGTGCGCATAATGTACAGTTATATTTTAACTAAACTACCATTGTTTAAAAGAAATATTTTTTAAGGATTAATGAAAAGGAATTAAAAAAAATTAATGCTTGGAATGAAGAATTTTAAAAATAACTATATTTCCATTGCTTTACCCTAATATATAGTAAAAATCTTTCTTTTATATCAAAGTATTTTACACTTAACAAGCATGAGTTGTTATATCACTCATGGACAAAATTTGAGTTGTTATATCACTCATGGACAAAATTTTGGAAAATAAAAGGCAAAAAATAAAATAATTTAAGATAATTTAATTAATTTTTATATTTCATTAAATTAACTAAAATATTATTTGAATGAACCAACTATCCTCATTTTCACTCTCTTTGGTCTCTCCTACATAAAAAAAATAAAAATAAATAAACTCATCTTTTATCACAACCATTTTCCAATCGTTTCCAACTAGTATTCAACTCATGTAATAAGCTTTTGCTAATAACTTCCAGATTAGTTGATCTTACAGTATTAAGTATTGAGACACTCCTACGAGTTTAGTAACTCGAGTTGCAGATACTGATACATAGATAGTGCAATATTTGATTTCCTTAAACTTTTCTCATCAACTCATGTAACAAGTGTTAGGCCAATAGCTCTTAAATCAATTGACTTTAGGGTATTAAGTGTTAAAACACCCTTCAAATTTAATGTAATCATCCAATGTCCAATCTACAATTATATATTAAAGTACATATGTGAAAATTAAGGTTTAAGAATACTTGTTAAATGAGTATATGAGCAGAATTAAATGATAATAATGTGAGAGTTTGAAAACCTGAATATTTCAAGAAGTATTTTGATAGATCTTGTTATGAAAATTACAAATAACCACTAAAAAATGTTAATCAAAATATGTCTTAAGAGTCAACAAAATTCCTCTTTACTCTGCTATCTTAGTAACAATATTTTGCAAATGATTTATGGAAAAAAAAACATAGTTTTTTTAATATGAACTACTACCCTCTACCCCCAACCAAAATGAGACATTGTTCTCAATGTTTTAAGGTAGAAAGATAAGGTATAGAAGACATCACCTGAAATAATAACCACTAACAAACCTGAAACACATTTAAAAAAAATATAAAAAACAACAAAACACAAATATTATGCTCTATTAATAAAATTAAAGACAATTTTTTACAAACTAAGACTAAAATCATAGTTGTGATTGTGGCTCACACTTTTCTTTGGTTTTACGTTTAAAAACATCTTAAATGCCTTTTGTGGGTTGGGGATAAACTTTTCATTCAGTTTTCTTAAAAACTAACAAACAAGGTCTTTTTTAGTCAAAATTCTAAGACTAAGTTGATCATGTTCTTTATAAAAATGGGGTCACGAATCATGAATTGTACGATGTACATCTCTACTATGATGCATCTCAAGAGTTAATAGAAGATTATTTAAAGACTCCTTACTCAGGGCATCTTTGATGACTTGTATTTTATCTTTACAGTTTATAAAAACTATTTTTAAAAAACAACATTGTGTATTACAACTCCATCTAGCACATCGGTGACAGATTTTCAATAATTTTGCACAATGTTTCTTGGCAAAAGTGTTTTTATCTATCTGAGATATGTATGAAATAAAAGAATTGGAAGACTCACCTAATAATCACACCTTTGCTTCAATTAGCCAGCGAATCTCTTTATAAATTCCATGTTTAATTAACAATCTCAATCTTACACACCTAGCTCAATAAATTTTTGTAATCACATTTTGAGGCAAAATAGGAAAATACTTTTTAATTTTTCAAGAGTGGTGTCTAGTTTTTAAGATGAGAAATGGAAAAGAGATGCAAAGAGAAGAGAAGGAACAAGGAATTGAACGAATACATACACAAATATCAATTATTATGGAAAATTGAAAGAACCGACTTAAAAGTCACAGAATATCGTTATCCATCGTTTAACTAGGATGAGAGAGACTAACAAACTAAGAGTCACAAAAAAACAAACAAAAATACAAAAACATTGTGAGAAAAACAAAATAATCAACTTTTATGTACAAGATTATTCAAACCAATGGATTCATTTTCACTAGGAAAATTATCCAAGTAAGCTTTCAAACGATGTTCATTTACCTTAAAAACATTGTCATTCTTTGGATTCTCAATTTCAAAGGCCCCATAAAGATATACATGTTTCTCAATAAATGGACTGCTTCATTTTGATCTTAGTTCTTTAGGTAATAAATGTAGTCGAGAATTATACTTTTTGATCATTTTCACAAGTTTTGCAGAATGCATGTGTGTCCTTAACATATGGGGGGCAATAAAATTCATTTTAAAAGATTTTCATAGCTGTCTTTTTTGATGAGAAATGACTCCCACATGCCTCAGAATGACAAAGTTTAATTATACTACTTACCTCATTGTCAGGAATGCATCTTTAAAATATTTGATCATGATAATATTTAAATAAGTTAGGTTCATCCCAATAAAAATTCTTCACTTTGTTTAAAAACTTTCCTTTATCTTGGGTACTCCAATGAGCTTGCAAATCTCTTTTAGTAAGAAAATTGATATTTTTATTATACCAAGGCATTGGACTAAGAGAAAGTAAGGACTCGTCAGGAAAGTAATCATCTATTAGTATGATGTTAGATGTCAAATTTATTGCCACTCTTAATAAAAGATCTACATCAATATTTTTGGTGTCTTTTTCATCTGTGATTTTCTCCTGAGAATAAATTATTTGCACATCTTTAGATTTATCAAAATTTAAATTACTCATGATAGATTCAAATTGTTCATAAACTAATTCATCAATAAAGATCTACTTCTTGTAAATCATTATTATCTCCAGGTTGCTTGCAAATGTTGAAAATATTCATCTTTAATGTCATGTTTTCAAATAATAGCTTCATCAATCCATTCCTACAATTGATCAATGCATTAGAAGTTGTAAGAAACAAACATCCTAAAATAAGAGGAAATGAATTACATCCTTTACCAAGTTGTGAGTTCAAGATAATAAAATTCATAAGATATCTTCTACTATTCCTCTATGGATTTTTACAAATCTAATAGCAAGTAAGAGAGTTACAGAAGTTGGTTTTAATTCACCTAGATTGAGACTTTAAAAAATTGAATATGTAAGTAAATTCACACTAATTCCAAGATCAAGTAAGGCTCTTTTAATTTTATATTCTTTAATAAAAAAATTATAGGACAACCACGGTCTTTATATTTCGAAGCATTATTGTTTTGAAGAATGACACTTGTTCAGCTAAAAAGGCTTTCTTTTTCACATTCAGTTTTTTCTTCACAATACATAAAACTTTCAAAAATTTAGCATAAGAAGGAACATGTTTAATAACATCTAGTAAAGGTATATTGATCCTTACCTGTTTGAAAGTTTCAAAGATTTTAGAGTTGTGATTGACTTTTCTTTGTTTGGTCATGACATGAGGAAATAGAAACACTGACGAGGAATCAATCTTTTCTTTATAATTTTCTTATTCAACCCCTTCCTTACCCACAAAGATTGACTCGTCATCATTCTCATAAGGTTCAAGAGTAGGTTTTTCAATAACCTTACTTGTTTAAAAGTTTCAAAGATTTTAGAGTTGTGATTGACCTTTCTTTGTTTGGTCATGACATGAGGATATAGAAGCGTTGACGAAGAATCAGTCTTTTCTTTATAATTTTTTTATTCAACCTTTTCCTTATCCTCAAAGATTGACTCGTTATCTTTCTCATAAGGTTCAACAATGGGTTTTTCAATAACCTTACCACTGCGAAAAGTAGTAACTGATTTGACTTGATTGATATGTTAGCTTCTAAAACTACTTGCATTTGCATTGTATTGCCTCTTGAGATTTTATTGTAGTTGAGATAGAAACTTACCTTTCTTTTGGAAACTAAGAGCGAATGTCAATTTTGTAAGATTATCTTTAAAATCTATCATACTTTGAGCAAGTTGAGTACTGATTGTCTCTTACTTTTCAATGAATGCATTCAATGTTTCCTTAAGACATCTTCTAGGAGGTGGAGCATAAGGAGGTGCATATCCATGAGAATTTTAGAAATTATGATGTGCTTGAAATGGTGGCTGTGAAGTTTGTGCATTGTTGTTCTCATTCTTCCAACTGAAATTTGGGTGATTTCTCCAACTAGGGTTGTATGTTTGCAAGTATGGGTTATGGTTGAGCCTTTAAAAACTATTGAAAGCATACAAGACATTCCTTAAAAGAAGGCAAAGTTGGACAGACATTGGTTAAGTGTTTATTTATTTCATAGATTTGACATATAATATCTTAGACAGATTTTAATTCACCTCTCTTTATCAATTCTAATGCCTCAACTTTTTTAGCAAAAGATACAAACTTGGCTTAAAAGTCATGATCTTCTCTAAGGTTGTACATACCCTCATTAGATGTATGAAGTTGGGTTTTACTTGGTGTCTCATAAGTGCCTGTAGTGTCTAACTTTTATGCATTTTCAGCTAATAAGTCTAAGTACTTCATTGCTTTATTAGGGTCTTTATCTTTAAAGGTTCTATTACACATCAGTTCAACCATTTGCCTATCTTTAGATGTTAAGCCTTCATAAAAATATAAAACCAAGCTTCATGTTTCAAAACCATGATGAGGGCTAGTATTAAATAAGCTCCAATACCTATCCCAACATTGGTAAAATGTTTCTCCTGGTTTTCATGTGAAAGTGGTTATTTATCTTTTGAAATAGTTTGTTCTATAAAAAGGAAAAAACTTCTTTAAAAACTGTTGTTGCATTTCATCCAAAGCATGAATGGATCATGGTCTCAAATTTTATAGCTATGCTTTAGCTTTATCTTTTAATGAAAAAGAAAAAAGCATTAATCTGATAGTATTCATGCTACAATTTAAGTCATTATACCTGTTGCAGACCTCCTCAAATTCCTTTAAATGCAAGTATAAATTTTCTAAATCTAAGCCATGAAAAGAAAGTAAAAGTTGAATAATATCTAACTTAAAATTAAAATGAGATACATCACGGGAGAAACTATACATGAGTGTACACTTGTTCTTGTGAGATTCATATCGTCTCTAAGTATTCTAATACAGTTATTCTCATTATAAAGCAATTGATTATCTTCTTTGATCATATTTTCTAAAAATAATGAGAATATCTTACAAAGTTTACCACTTAATATACGTGATCACGCTCTTATGCACGTGTAAGAATATAATAAAAGGAAGAAAAAAACAAAAAAAAAAGTTAGATACGAGGAAAGTGAAAATAAAATAAAATAAATATTATAATTTATATAAAAATTTACCTCCCTAGCAACGATGCAAAAAACTTGACATGACCAAAAGATTGATACCTCTCCTAAGTGCAGGAGTGTCGAAGTAATAAATAACCAGGTAAGACCGGGGTCGAACCATAGAGAGATTAATTATATAAATTATAAATAACAATAACACAACAAAAAATCCATAATAATAACAATAATAATACTAAATAATAATACTAACAATACTAGTAGTAGTAGTAGTAGTAGTAGTAGTAATAATAATAATAGAAATAGTATAATAATAATAATAATAATAATAATAATAATAACAATAATAATAAAGATGAGAGCTTTGAGATGAAAGATTAATATAAAGATTAAACAATGATAACAATAAATATCATGGTTAGAGGATTGATGATTAGTACATAAAAGTGTATTTTTATCATGGTTTTATATCATCATTTTGCACTTGAAGTATCAATAACTCCTTAACTAAAGTACATTTTATAATAATCTATCTAATAATATAAGATACCTTTAATTTATGGTAAATATCCATTTTAAATGCAGGCCTATCACATAAATGAACTTCAATTACAAAGGCAAAGAGATAATCAAACTTAAAAAAGAGATGTCGGTGCAATCCAAACCGGAACACTGTTTGGTAATTGGGTTATATCTGGAGCTATAGATCTCAGATTTAGGTCTACTTTATATGAATAGAAAGGTAAGACATAGGCCTACAACTTTCATATGGAGCCCAAGATCTAAAAAGGCCATTTTCAAGTCCAAATTCTTGCAACAACAAAGAAGCCCGAATCTGTCCTCCATCCCGAGCATTGTTCAGTATTTTAGCCATATCTAGAGTTCTAGAAGTCGAAATGAGCTGACTGTTTTACACAAGAAAGCTAAGACAATTTCCTAGAACTTTCATGTTTTCAAGTGACTCTAATTTTGACATCATCAATGACGTTTTGGGCAGACAAGAGAAGATAAGGATTGTCACCAAGTCAAGGGTTGGCCACCTACTCATCAATTAGTCATCAAATCAATAGTTCCCAATTTTGGCCTATAAAAGGAGGCATTTGCCATGCATTTAGGCATCTTGGTGT
>SRLM01000392.1:0-132036 GCA_015708895.1 Populus ilicifolia | reverse complement strand
ATTTTTATTCATACTTTTCATTTTCAACCCAATTATCTTGGATCCAAAAGCATACTAAAAACACTTATTATATCACCAAAGTCCTCGTAATATGCTTACAAATAATTATGCAATTTAAGGGAAAAAAACGAAAGCATATGCATATTAACTCATAGCTATATCATTATATAGAGATTTATTGATATTCGTGCATCTAAATTTAGAAATTTAGTATTGTTATTATATAATTAAATAAAAATACATTCAATCTTGATTTTAGGCATAGTATACCTAATCTATGATAATAAAAGTAAAATAGAATGATGACTACTCATGATGTGAATAAAATGGCCCTGAAAAATGCAATAAATCAATATGAGTCACAACTAAAAAATTGATGTCTTTTTTCAATTGCAGGAGTATCGAAGTAATAAATAACCTAGCACGATCAAGGTCGAACCACAAGGAGGTTAATTGTAAAATTATAGATAATAATAGTACAACAACAACAACAACAACAACAATAATGATAATAATAGCAGCAACAACAACAGTAGTAATAAAAAAGAAGAAGAAAAAGTTGATGAGAACTTTTAAATGAAAGATTAATGTAAGGATTATATAATGATTAAACAATAATAACAACAAAATGTTAAGGTTAGAGGATCCACTAATGATATACCAATCAAGTATAAAATAAACTCTTATTATTTAATTGGAAACCATATTAGAAATTGTAACATGATTACATTAGTTATCTTATTCGATTAATACTAATACTTGTAAATCTCATCAGGTATTCATAATTATAACTTATGTTTACAATAAATCAAGTTCCTTTCATAGCTTAGGTGTCTGTTATATCGTACAATATGAGTTATAAAAGTATCAAGTATTTATTGTACCACATGTTATACAACATAAATCAAGATTAACCATTTAACAAGCAAGGTATTAAATATGAACAAGATAACAAATATAAAACTTGTTAGTATTAAACATCAAAGTCCATATTGAGTTTACACTATATTTATTCTTACACCATTAGTGTAACCTTTTAATCTTGACATAATAAACTTACCTAAACATAATGAAAGAAAGAAAAATAAACAAACAAAATAAGAGCATAAATACGATAAAATTTAACTAAGTAAAGAAAAGGAAATGAGAGGCTTAAACAAGATATTAATGAAAATAAAACTTAAGCAATACAAAAAGAGAAATAAAAAGCATGATCTTGATATGGAGACCAAGAGCCTAAATACACGACTTGGTAACTAATTGAAACTATTGATTTGATAACTAATTGATGAGTGGGTGGCCAACTCTTGACTTGGTGACAATCCTTATCTTTCCTCATCTACCCAAACCATTATTGATAACATCAGAATTGAAACAACTTAAAAACATAAAAATTGTAGAAAATTATCTCAACTTTTCAAAAAAAAAAAAGAAGGTCATTTGGACTTTTACAACTTTAGATATGGGTCAAACACTGAACAATGCTCAGGTTGTAGGATAGATTCAGACTTCTTTATTGTTGCTACAATTTGGACTTGAAAATGACTTTTTAAAATCTTAGGTTCCATATGAAAGTTGTAGGCCTATGTCTTATCTTTCCATCCATATAAAGTAGACATAAATTTGTGATCTACGACTTTAGATATGACTTAATTACAGAACAGTGCTTTGGTTTGGACTGTACCAAAATCTCTTTTCTAACTTTGATAATCTTTTTGTCCTTTCAATTTCAATTCTTAAACTCATTAATCAATCTTTTTATTTATGTGATAGGTTTGTATTTAAAATGAAAATTTACCTCAAATTAAAGGTATCCTATATTAATAGATATGTTATTATAAAACATGCTTTAGTTAAAGAGTTATTGACACTTCAAGTGCAAAATAATAATATACAACCTTGATAAAAATACACTTTTAAGTACTAATTACATCCCCTAACCAGCTTATTACTAGTCCCTAGTAATCAAAGTGTTAAAATAGAAAAACAATTTACAAATTTCACAAAGCAAGGTATTCATCATTCAACTTCCATTAATCTATCCAGATAAATAAACTCTCATTAAATTTATATATCTGCTTAATACCTTTTAAAAAAGATATTAATAAATCTTTTTTTTGTGCTCAATATATCAATACATAGTTATGGGGCTTTACTTAGAAGAAAATAAAAATTTTCTTTCAATGTTTAAGGTTAACTTCTTTGGGTTAAGATTTTTTTTATTTTTTTAATATATATATATAAATTCAAACATGATGCATTTTTAACTTATGTAACGAGCTTTTGGCTAATGACTCCCAAACCAATTGGTTTTAGCGCATTAGGTGTTGAGACACCCCTATGAGCTTAGTAACTCGAGTTGTAGATACTGATATGTAGAAAGTGCAATATTTGATTCTCTGAAGCTTTTCTCCTTAACCCATGTAACAAGCGTTAGGCCAATAGCTCCCAAGTCAGTCGACTTTAGGGTATTAGGTGTTAAAACACCCCTTTGAGCTTAATTACTTAGGTTAGGGAGGATACGAAACCAAACTTATCTATATATTTATTATCATCATTTTTTTTGCTCTTTTTTTTTGTTTTTATTTTTTTTGCAAATTATATATTATCCCTTTCTCTTAGTTGTTACCTTTAACAAAAGAACATAAATAATGTAATAATCCAATATGTAACCCACAATCATATGTTAAAGTGTGTGAAAATAAAGTTTAAGAATACATGTTAAATAAGTATATGAGCAGAATTAAGTGATAATAATGCGAGAGTTTATAAACCTGAATATTTCAAAAAAATATTATAATAGACCTTTTTAAGAATAGTTACTAAGATGCTTCTCGTGAGTCACTTTAGCAAAAAAGCTCCTTTACTTTGTCATCTTAGTAACAACCATTTTGCACATACTTTATGAAATGGAAAACACAGTTAGTTATTTTTTTTTTTGTCAATGACTACCCTTTTCCCCTAACCAAAATAAGACATTGTCCTCAATGTCGTAAAATAGAAAGATAAAGTATAAAAGACATCACCTGAAATAATAAACATTGACAAACATGAAACACTCTTAAATAAATATAAGAAATAACAAAACACAATAATAAAAGCAAATGACACAAAGATTTATAAATGAAGACTTAAATCTAATCTAAGCTTTTTACGGCTTTTCTTAGATGACCAATTTATACGACTTATGGAAAGATAAATTACAGAAATGAAAAATTATAGTTGGTCAATCAATTGTTTAGTAGTAGTAGTAGAGATTATGATTTATCATGTAGAAGATGTTAGAAATTTGTATTCCACAACATGATTAAGAAACAATAACAATTTATCATAATAACCATTAACATTTAACAAACCTATGAGTTTATGGTGAATATGCACTTGGACCCAATAGGAGATATGAAAAATCTCTTCTAATGTGCCTAGACCACTTAGTAAGGCAATGAAGTCATCAATATGGTTAAACATTGCATTTATTCAAGCAGACATTGTGGAGACTTATAGTTCCTCTCTAATTGTTTTTCCAATGATGTCCCTCTATGCTAAAGTTTTGAGGACGACCCTTAAAACTTGACTACCTTATAAAAATACAATTATTGACACACCTCCCATTAACCCAAAGATGTCTCCCTCATATACTAAATGAATCTTTCTCTCAGCTAGCACCTGACCAAGATGATTTGCTAATTCTAAAAACTCATTTTCTTTCTCAGAACTAGATCCACTGAAAACACAAACATTTCTTATGTGATGACTTGAGGAACTTGTCATTTCTACACACTTCTATATTTGTTAATTGTATGGGTTGAGTATGAATGAAAGGAATGAAGAAAAGATTTTATAGATAAGAAATTAAAAAGGCAATCATATCACCTATATGTAGGTCAGCTGGAGTCTCACACACACTCTCTCTTTATTTATTTATTTTTGAAAAAGCATGTGTATGTACAAGTAGTTGTGATTGTGGCTCCCATCTTCCCTTGGCTTTATGTCTAAGAACAGCTTAAATGTCATCTATGGAACGATGATAGGCTTCCCATCCAGTTTTTTTTAAAACTGGCAAACATGATTTTTTTCAGTCACATTTCCAAGACTATACCAAGCATGTTCTTTATGAAAATGGGTTCATAAGTTATGAATTGCATGATACTTATCTTGACTATGATAAGACTTAAGAGTCAATAGAAGATTATCTAAAGACTCTCTATATTTTGAAATAAAACCCACCTTTTGACAATTTTCACAAGTTTTGCAGTATGTATATGATTCTTTGAATATTGTAGGCTAATAAAATTCACTTTATAAGATTTCTACAATTCTTTTTTTTACGAGAAATGATTCTCATGTGCCTTAAAGTGATAAAATTTAATGACATTACTTACCTCATTGCCAGGAATGTATTTTTGAAATATTTGATCAGGATAATAATTGAATAAGTAAAGGTCATCCCAATAAAATTGTTACGCGTTGCTAAAAAATTTTCTTTTGTTTTAGTATCTAGTGAGCTAGAAAAAATCCTGAAGCAAGAAAATTAATATTTTTAGCAAACCAAGGCATTGAACTAAGAGAAAGTAGAGATTCATCAAGAAAGTAATCATTAATTGGTGTGATGTTGGGTGTTGAATCTGTTGTCACTTTTGAGAAAATATCTGCATCAATATTTTTTGTGCCTTTTTAATCCTTGATTTCTTCCTGATTGGTCATGGCATGAGAAAATGAAAGTGCTAAAGGGGAATCAGTCTTTTCTTTGCAATGTTAAGATTGAATTCCTTCCTTACTCTTAGAGATTGACTCATCATCTTTCTCACAAGGTTCAAGAATTGATTTTTGAATAACCTTACCACTATAAAGAGTGATGACTAATTTGACTTGATCCATGTGTTAACTTTTAGAACTACTTACATTTGCATTGTATTATCTCTTGGGATTTTGCTGTGGTTGGGATGAAAACTTACCTTTCTCTTAAAAACTGAGAGCATATGTGAATTTTGCAAGAGTATCTTTAAAATTTGTTAGGCTTTGAGCAAGTTGAATGTTGATTGTCTCTTGCTTTTCAATGAATGCATACAAAGTTTTCTCAAAATTTCTTTTAAGAGGTGGAGCATAAGAAGGTGCATATCCATGAGAATTTTAAAACTTATGGTGTGGTTGAAACCATGGTGGTGAAGTTTATGCATTATCACTCTTCTAACTAAAATTTGGGTGATTTCTCCAACTAGGGTTGTATGTTTGCGAGTATGGGTTATGATTGGGCCTTTAGAAACTATTCAAAACATGGGCTTGTTCATAAAGACATTCCTTAAAAAAAAACAATGTTGGAAAATTATTAGTTGAGTGTTTTTTGATTTCACTGATTTGACACGTAATGTTTTGTATAGATTTTAATTTACCACTCTTTTTCAATTCTAGTGCCTTAACTTTTTTAGCTAAAGATGCAAACTTGGCTTGAAGGTCATGATCTTCCCTAAGGTTGTACATACCTCTACTAGATGTATAAGGTTGAGTTTTACTCAATGCCTCATAAGTACTTGTGGTATTCTAATTTTGAGGATTTTTAGCTAATAAGTCTAAGTACTCCATTGCTTCATTACAATCTTTATCTTCAAAAGTTCAATTACACATCAATTCAATCATTTGTCTATCTCTAAGTGTTAACCCTTTATAAAAATATGAAACCAATCTTTATATTTCCAAACCATGATGAGGGCAAGTATTAAGAAAGTCTCGATATCTATCTCAACATTAGTAAAATGTTTCTCTTGATTTTTGAGTGAAAATGGTGATTTTTTTTTTGAAAGAGTTTGTTTTATAAGAAGAGAAAAACTTCTTAAAAAATTGTTATTGCATTTCATCCCAAACATGAATGAATCTAGGTCTCAAATTTTATAGCCATGTTTTAGCTTTATCTTTTAATGAAAAAGAAAAAAGCTTTAATTTGATGGTGTTCATACTACAATTTAAATTATTATAAGTGTTACAAATCTCCTTAAACTTCCTTAAATGCAAGTATGAATTTTCTAAATCTAAGCCATGAAAAGAAGGTAAAAGTTCAATAATGCTTGGCTTAAAATTAAAATGAGATGCATCAGGAGGGAAAACTATACATGATGGTACACTTGTTTTTGTGAGATTCATGTGGTCTCTAAGTGTTCTAGCATGGTTATTCTTATTATTCTCATTATGAAGTGATTGATTATCTTTTTCGGCTATATTTTCTAAAAATGATGAGGATGCCCTACAAAGTCTACCACTTAATGTATGTCATCACACTCTCATGCATGTGTAGGAATAGAATAAAAGAAAGAAGAAAACAAAAGAAAAAGAAACAAAAGTAAAGAAAAAAAGTTATATACAAGAAAAGTAAAAAGAGAAAATAAAATAAATACTATAATTTGTATAAAAACTTACCTCCTTGGTAATGTGAAATGACCAAAAGATTGATGTCTTCTCCCAAGTACAGGAGTGTCAAAATAATAAATAACCCGACAAGACTAAAGTCGAACTATAGGGAAGTTAATTATACAAATTATAGATAACAATAATACAATAACAACAACAATAGTAATAGTAGTAGCAGTAATAATAAAGAAGAAGAAGAAGAAGAAGAAGAAGAAGTTGATGAGAACTTTGAGATGGAAGATTAATGTAAGGATTAAATAATGATAATAACATATGTCAAGGTTAGAGGATGCACTAATAGTATGTCAAACAAGTATAGTATAAACTCTTATTATTCAATTGGAAACTACACACAAAGGAGGTTCTAATAAAATTAGAAATTGCTAACATGGTTACATTAGTTATCTTATTTGATTAATGTTAATATTTGTAAATTTTGTTAGGCATTCATGATTATAAGTTATGTTAATAACAAATCAAGTTCTTTTCATAGCTCAGGTATCGATTCTATCATACAGTATGAGTTATGAAAGTGCCAAGTAGTTTTTGTACCGAGTGTTATACAATATAAATCTAGATTAGTTATTTAATAAGCAAAGTATTAAAGAGTGAACAAGATAACAAATAGAAAACATGTTAGTATCAAATATTAAAGTTCATATTGAGTTTACACTATAATTATTCTTACTCCATTAGTGTAACTTTTTCACCTTGATATAATAAACTTACCTAAACATAATGAAAGAAAGAAAAATAAACAAACAAAATAAGAACATAAATAAGATAAAATTTAACTAAGTAAAGGAAAGGAAATGAGAGGCATAAACAAGATATTAATGAAAATAAAACTTGAGCAATACAAAGAGAGAAATAAAAAGCATGATCTTGATATGGAGACCAAGAGCCTAAATACATGGCAAATGCCTTCTTTTATGAGTCAAAATTAGAAACCATTGATTTGATAACTAATTGATGAGTGGGTGACCAACTCTTGACTTGGTGACAATCTTTATCTTCTCTCGTTTGCCTAAATCATTATTGATAACATCAAAATTAGAACCACTTGAAAGCATAAAAGTTGTAGGAAATTATCTCAGCTTTTTAGGAAAAAAATTGGAGATCATTTGGACTTCTAGAACTTTAGATATAAAAATGAAGGTTATTTGGACTTTTTTGTTGTTGCTATAATTTGAACTTGAAAATGGCCTTTTAAGATATGAAATTTATAGGTCTATGTATTACCTTTCTATCCATATAAAGTAAAGCTAAATCTTAAATCTACGGCTCTAGATATGACCCAATTATAAAACAGTATTTCGGTTTGGCTGCACCAACTTCTTTTTTCTAACTTTAGCCATCTCTTTGTCCTTTTAATTTCAGTTCTTAAACTCATCACTCAGTCCTTTTATTTATGTGATAGGCCTGCATTTAAATGAACATTTACCACAAATTAAAGGTATCTTATATTATTAGATATATTATTATAAAATATGCTTTAGTTAAAGAGTTATTGATACTTCAAGTGCAAAATGATGATATAAAACCTTGATAAAAATGCACTTTTAAGTACTAATCAATAAGTAATAAAATAATTATAAATAATAAATATTACATTGAAAAATATTATTATGTCAAATTACTAATATCATTTGTTATCTTTTCTTAGATATCTAACTCCTATTTTAGAAAGATGTTGATATCAAGGTGTCCCCTTGATATCATTAACTTTCTCTAGTTCCCAAAAGTAGCTAATTAAATACATTTTCTTCTCTCAAATCCATTAAAGGGTTTTATGCCAATGCTAATAAATCTAATTAGCATCATTAGTCTCCTTTACCCGAGATCAATTAATCAAAATCAAAGTAATATTGGTATCAAAGAAATCCATAAATATCATTAGTTATTTGAAATCAAAGTTGTTAATCAAATCCTTTTAAATACTTTAATTTATCCAGTAGAAAATCCAATCTCAAGAATCACTTGACATCATTAGCCTCTGTTTCCAAGAGTAGTCAATCAAGTTCAATATAATACTGTTGTCAATGTAATTCATTGATATCATTAGTTATTTGAATATGAAATAATTAATCAAGTTCTTTTTAATACTTCAATTTGTCCATTGGTAATGTTGATAACATGAATCTTTTGATATCATTAGCCTCCATTTCCAAGATTAGCTAATCAGGTTGTTTGTTTATATTCTTTTTTATCCTTTATTGTTCAATTGTTCATTTGTTTCACATATCAATACGAAGATAAAATGGGTAAATTCTAGCAATATTAAAATTCAATAATTTAACAAATTATAGTTGTTATACACCTACCTACTATGTTCAAAGTCCTCGCTTTAGCTTGAGTTAGTAGCCTAGTTGTCAAAGTATCCCTTATAAATCAATTTACCCATTGATTAACACTATTATTTGTAAATTAAAAAAATCAATTATATAATTCTCAACTTAATCATAATAACATTTAAAATAGAGATTTACAACTGTCACTAAGAGCTTCACATCATTTAACTTTTTATTGTATTAAAATTTCCCAATTTTAAATTTTCATTTCAATATCCAAACATAACTAAACACATTAGTCTTATAACTTTTCATTTAACTTTAGGTTCTTTATTAAAAAAATTTCTTATTGGAAATTTAAAATCATATATAATCATCTTATCAAGCTTTTATCTTTATCTCATTCACTTTAGATTTTAATTAGGTTGTACAACATCCCTTGACTCAATCTTTACACCAATTAAAATATAACTTAACTCAACTATCTCTTAATCAAACAACATTTCAAATCATTCTAACCTTTAAATAACCCTAAAAAACCCAAGAAAACCAAGAAATAAACTCACAATTTCATTTTTAAATATATTCTAATCTATATTGTACAATAATTAATTCTTCAATCTCTAATTATTTTTAAGAAATAAACCCATAATTTTAATTTTGAGTGAAAAGTAAAAACAAATAAAAATAAAAACTAAACCAAAACTAAGAAAAAAATATTCAATTTGGTTTATAATGCACACTCGGGAGTAACTAGTGATATCCTATTAATTATTCTATTAGGCTCACTTTATAAAAGAAATTAATAGACACATATAAAAAAGAGAAACTTAAATCCATAACTCACCAAAAGTGATATATGTATCTCCATGTATGTTTTCTCTTTTCTATTTGTATCTATTTCTTTCTTTAAAGTAAGCCATACAGAGTAGCTAAAATGATGTTACTAATTACTCTTTAAACACCATAAAATTACTCGAACATTACCACTTTGAGTTTGAGTGGGAAAGTTATAATATTAAGCATTTATGCTAAAATATATGTTATGATAGTAGAACTAACTTGATGTTATTTATAACATATAAAAGAAATATAATTAAAATAATTAAATAACATATTATTAAATAAATTAAGGTAGAAAATAAAGTGAAGCTTTGTACCTTATTCACTAGAAAAATTAAGAATAAAAAACATGTTTAATGCAATTATGTGATATAGAGATGTTTAAATCATCATTTTATAATATCATAAGATAAAGATGACTAGGCTAAAGCATGAGTGACACGACCAAAAGATTGATGTTTTCTTCTAAGTGCTAGAGTGTCAAAGTAATAAATAACCTGACAAGATCGGAATTGAACTACAAAGAAGTTAATTGTATAAATTTTAAATAATAAAAATGCAACAATAAAATAATAATAACAGTAGTAGTAGTAGTAGTAAAGAAAAAGAAGAAGAAGAAGAAGTTGATAAGAACTTTAAGATAGAAGATCAATGTAAGGATTAAACAATGATAACCATAAATGTCAAGGTTAGAGGATCCACTAATGGTATATCAAACAAGTATAATATAAACTCTTGTTATTTAATTGGAAAACACACAAATAAGGTTCCAATTAGATTATAAATTGTTAACATGATTACATTAGTTATCTTATTCGATTAATGCTAATACTTATAAATGTTGTCAGTCATTCATGATTATAACTTATGTTAACAACAAATCAAGTTCCTTTCATAGTACAAGTTTTTATTATACCATACAATATGGGCTATGAAAGTGCCAAGTATTTGTTGTACCAAGCGTTATACAACATAAATCTAGATTAACCATTAAACGAGCAAAGTTTTAAAAGTGAACAAGATAACAAATACAAAACATGTTAGTATCAAACATTAAAGTCCATGTTGAGTTTACACTATACTTATTCTTACACCATTAGTGTAATCTTTTCACTTTGACATAATAAACTTAACTAAACATAATGAAAAAAAAAGAAAAATAAATAAAAAAATAAGAATATAAATAAGATAAAACTTAACTAAGTAAAGAAAAGGAAATGAAAGGCATAAACTTGATATTAATAAAAGTAAAACATAAGTAATACAAAGAGAGAAAATAAGAGCATGATCTTGATCTAGAAACCAAGATGCCTAAATATATGGCAAATGCCTCTTTTTATAGGCCAAAATTAAGAACTATTAATTTGATGACTAATTGATAAATGGGTGGCTAACTCTTGACTTAGTGACAATCCTTATCTTCTTTTGTCTACCCAAATATCATTAATAATGTCAGAATTGAAACCACTTAAAAACATGAAAGTTCTACAAAATTATCTCAAGTTTACATAAAAAATAAATTAAGGTTTTTGGACTTCTAGAACTTTAGATATAGGTCAAACACTGAATAGTGTTTGGGCAGCATGACAAATTCAGACTTCTTTGTTATTATTATAATTTTGACTTGAAAATGGCTTTTTTTAAAACTAGACCTCTATATAAAAGTTGTAGGCCTATATCTTACTTTCCATCCATATAAAGTAGATCTAAATTCGAGATCTACAACTCTAGATATGACTCAATTACCATCTTTTTGTCCTTTTAATTTCAGTACTTAAACTCATCAATCAATCCTTTTATTTATGTGATAGGGTTGTATTTAAGATGAACATTTACCATAAATTAAAACTATATTATATTATTAGAAATGTTATTATAAAACATGCTTTAACTAAGAAGTTATGGATACTTTAAGTGCAAAATGATAATATAAAACCTTGATAAAAATACACTTTTAAGTACTAATCATAACTAAATTATTACTAGTCTCTAGTAATTAAAGTGTTAAAATAGAAAAATAATCTGCAAATTCTACAAAGTAAGGTATTCATCATTCAACTTCCATTAATCTATCCAGATAAACAAACTCTAATTAAATTTATATATCTGCTTAATACCTATTAAATAAGATATTAATAAACCTTTTTTTTATGCTGAATATATCAACACATAATTATGGGGCTTTACTTGGAAGAAAATAAAATTTTTGTTCTAATGCTTTAAGGTTAACTTCCTTAGGTTGATTATATATATATATACATGGAACTTTAAACACAATACATCTTTAACCCATGTAACGAGCTTTCGGCTAATGACTCCCAGACTAGTTGGTCTTACGGCATTAGGTGTTGAGACACCTTTACAAGCTTAGTATCTTAGGTTGCAGATACTAATACATAGATAGTGCAATGTTTGATTAATTAGTACTTAAAAGTGTATTTTTATCAAGGTTTTATATCATCATTTTGCACTTGAAGTATCAATAACTCCTTAACTAAAACATGTTTTATAATAATATATCTAATAATATAAGATACCTTTAATTTATAGTAAATTTTTATTTTAAATACAGGCCTATCACATAAACAAAAGGATTTATTGATGAATTTAAGAACTGAAATTGAAAAGACAAAGAGATGGCCAAACTTAGAAAAGAGATGCCGGTGCAATTCAAACCAGAACACTTTTCGGTATTTGGATCATATCTGGAGTTGAAGATCTCAGATTTAGGTCTACTTTATATGGATGGAAAGTTAAGACATAGGCCTATAACTTTCATATGGAGCCCAAGATTTAAAAAGACCATTCTTAAATCCAAATTGTAGCAATAACAAAGAAGTCCGAATATGTTTTTCAGCCTTAGCACTATTCAGTGTTTGGCTCATATATGGAGTTCTAGAATCCAAATGAACTAAATATTTTACATAAAAAAGCTAAGATGATTTCCTATAACTTTCATGTTTTCAAGTGACTCCTATTTTGACGTTATCAATGACGTTTTGGGCAGACAAGAAAAGATAAGGATTGTCACCAAGTCAAGAGTTGGCCACCTACTCATCAATTAGTCATCAAATCAATAGTTCCCAATTTTAACCTATAAAAGGAGGCATTTGCCATGCATTTAGGCATCTTGGTTTCTAGATCAAGATTATGCTCTTGATTTCCCTCTTTGTATTTTTTGTAATGTTTATGCTTTGCTTTCATTAATATCAAGTTTATGCCTTTCATTTCCTTTCATTTACTTAGCTAACTTTTATCTTATTTATATTCTTATTTTGTTTATTTATTTTTCTTTTTTTTTACTATGTCTAACTAAGTTTATTATGTCAAGGTGAAAAGGTTACACTAATGGTGTAAGAATAAACATAGTGTAAACTCAACATAGACTTTAATGTTTGATACTAACATGTTTTGTATTTGTTATCTTGTTCACTCTTTAATACTTTGCTTGTTAAATGACTAATCTTAATTTATGTTGTATAACACTTGGTACAACAAATGCTTGGCACTTTCATAACCCATAATGTATGGTATAACCGACAACTGAGTTATGAAAGGAACATGATTTGTTATTAACATAAGTTATAATCATGAATGCTTGACAAGATATACAATTATAATCATGAATGCTTGACAAGATATACAAGTATTATCATTAATCGAATAAGATGACTAATGTAATCATGTTAACAATCTATATTTTGATTGAAACCTCCTTTGTGTGTGGTTTCTAATTGAATAATAAGAGTTTATATTATACTTGTGTGACATACCATTAGTGGATCCTCTAACCTTGACATTTGTTATTATCATTGTTTAATCCTTACATTAATATTCCATCTCGAAGTTCTCATCTTCGTCGTCTTCTTCTTCTCCTTCTTTATTATTATTATTATTATTATTATTATGGTTATTGTTGTTGCTGCTACTACTACTACTATTACTGTTGTTATTGTTGTTGTTGTTATTATTATTATTATTATTATTATTGTTATTGTTATTGTTATTGTTATTGTTATTGTTATTGTTATTGTTGTTGTTGTTGTTGTTGTTGTTATTGTTGTTGTTATTTATAATTTGTACAATTAACCTCCCTGTGATTCGACCTCAGTCTTGTCGGGTTATTTATTACTTCGACACTCCTGCATTTAGAAGAAGACATCAATCTTTTAGTCGTGTCATTGATTCCTTTGAGCTTTTCTCCTTAACCCATATAACAAGCATTGAGTCAATAACTCCCAAATCAGTTGACTTTAGGGTATTAGGTATTAAAGCACCCTTTTGGACTTAATTACTTAGGTTAGGGAGGCTACAAAATCAAATTTATCTACATATTTATTATCATTATTTTTTTTTGCTTTTTTTGTTTTTTTGTTTTTTTTGTTTGCAAATTATATACTATCCCTTTTTCTTAGTTGTTACCTTTAACAGAAGAACATAAATAATACAATAATTCAATATGCAACTCACAATCATATGTTAAAGTATGTGTGTGAAAATTAAGGGTTATGAATACATGTTAAATAAGTATATGAGTAGAATTAAATGATAACAATGTGAGAGTTTGTAAATTTAAATATTTTAAGAAGTATTATGATAGACCTTGTTAAGAATGATTACTAAGATGCGTCTCAAGAATCACTTTAACAAAATGGCTCATTTACTTTGTCATCCTAGTAACAACAATTTTGCACATGCTTTATGAAATATAAAACACAATTAGTTAGTTTTTTTTCCAACTACTACTCTCTTCCCCAAACCAAAATGAGACATTGTCCTCAATGTCCTAATGTAAAAAAAATAAAGTATAGAAGACATAACCTAAAATAATAAACACTGACAAACCTGAAATACTCTTAAACAAATATAAAAAACAGAAAAATACAGTAATAAAACCAAAAGACATAAAGATTCATAAATGAAGACTTAAATCCAATATAAAATTTTTATGGCTTTCCTTAGATGACCAATTTATGCGACTCACGAAGAGATCAATTACAAGAATGAAAGATTGTAGTTGGTCAATCAATTATTCAATAGTGAAATAAAGATTATGATTTGTCATGCCGAAGATGTTATAAATTCTTATTCCACAGCATGATGAAGAAATGACAACAACTTGTCATAATAACCATTAACATTTAATAAACCTATAGGTTTATGGTGAATATGCAGTTAGGCCCAAGAGGAAATATGAAATATCTTTTTCAATGTACCTAGACCACTTGGTAAGGCAATGAAGGCATCGATATGTTTAAACATTGTATTCATTCGATCATACATTGTGAAGACCTATAGTTCCTCTCTAGTTATTTTTTTAATAACGTCCTTTTGTGCTAAAGCTTTAAGGACAACCCCCAAAACTTGACTACCTCTGAAAGATACAGCTATAGACACACCTCCTATTAACCTATGACTACCTCCCCCATACACTAAATTCATATTTCTCTCAACTAGCACTTGATCAAGAAGATTTGTTGATTTTAAAAACTCATGTTCTTTTCCAGGACTAGGTCCACCGAAAACACAAACATTTCTTATATGATGACTTGAGGAACTTGCCATTTCTACACACTTCTATATTTGTTGAATGTATAGGTTAAGTAGAAATGAAAGAAAGGAAGAGAGGATTTTATAGATGAGAAATTGAAAAGGCAATCATACCACCTGTATGTAGGCAAGTTGGAGTCTCACCACACTCTCTCTATTTATTTATTTATTTTTAAGAAAACATGTATATGTACAAATAGTTGTGATTGTGGCTTACATCTTCCCTTGACTTTATGTTCAAAAATAGCTTAAACATCCTCTATAGTTCAAGATAGGCTTCTTAGCTAGTTTTTTAAAAAATTGACAAACAAGGTCTTTTTTAGTTAAATTTTCAAGATTAAGTCGATGATGTTATTTGTTAAAATAAGGTCATAAATCATGAATTACGTGGTGCACATCTTTACTAGGATTCTTCTCAAGAGTTACTAGAAGATTATCTAAAGACTTCTTACTCAAGTCATCCTTAATGAATTGTATTTTATCTTTACAGTTTATAGATATCATTCCTAAATAACGACATTGTGCATTACAAGTCTATCTGACATATTGATGACAAATTTTTAGTAATTTTGCACGGCGTTTCTTTGCAAAAGTGCTTTTACCTGTTTCAGGCATGTGTGAAATGAAGAAATTAAAGGACTTACCTGATAATCGAACCTTTACTTCAATTAGTCATCGAATATCTTTAGGAATTCCATAATTCATTAACAACCTCAATCTTACATATCTAACATGGTAAATTTTTATAATCATATTATGAGGCAAGTAGGAAAATACTTTTTTATTTTTTCAAGAGTGATGTCCATTTTTAAATGAGAATTGGAAGAGAGATTCAAAGAATTGCATAAATATATACAAAGACATCAGTTATTATGGGAAACTGAAAGAACCAACTTAAGTCATGAAGCACTGTTGTTCATCATTTGATCGTGGTAAGAGAAACTAGTAAAAATCACTTAAAAAGAAACACAAAAACAATGTGAGGAAAAAAAATCAATCTTTATATACAGGATCACCCAATTTAATAAAGTCATTTTCAACTGAAAAATTATCAAAGTAAACTCTCAAACAATGTTTGTTTACTTTAAAAATATTATCATTTTTCGGTTTACTTTAAAAATATTATCATTTTTCAGATTCTCGATATCACAAGCCCTATATGGATACACATGTTTCACAATAAAAGGACTGCTTCATCTTGATCTTAGTTTTTCAGGAAATAAATGGAGTCAAAAATTATAAACTAAGACTTTTTAATCAACATTGAATGTTTTTCTTAGTATTTTCTTATCATGAAACTCTTTGATTCTTGCTTTATGAATTCTTAAATTTTCATATACATCATTTGTTATTTCTTCAAGCTCATTTATTTATAATTTTGATAGTTGACTATCATCATCAAGATTTGAATGGAAAGCTTTAATAGCCCAATAAGCTTTATGTTTAAGTTCCACAAGCAAGTGACAAGGTTTTTCATAGACTAGTTTATAAAGTAACATACCTAATGATGTTTTATCAATAGGTCAATAAGCTCAAAATGCATCATTAAGTCCTAAAGACCAATCTTTACTATTAAGGTTCACTGTTTTCTTCAAAATTTGTTTGATCTCCCTATTAGCACGCTCTACTTGTCCACTTTTATGAGGGTGATAAGGGGTGACAACTTTATATGTGATTCTATATTTCTTCATTAAAGACTCAAATGACTTGTTGCAAAAATGTGTTCCATCATCACTTATCATAACTTAAAGGATTCTAAATCGACTCAAAATATTTTCTTTTAAAAACTTTATCATTATTTTGTGATCATTGTTTCGACTTGAAATTACCTTTATCCATTTTGAAACATAATCCACTGCGACTAATATGTACAAGAAACCAAATGATGGAGGGAATGGACCCATAAAATCTATACCCTAGTAGTCAAAGATCTCAATGACAAGAATAGGATTTAAAAGCATCATGTAATGTTTTGAAATAAATCCTAACTTTTGACAATTCTCACAAATCTTGCAAAATGTATGTGAGTCCTTGAACATGGTGGGCTAGTAAAATCAACTTTGTAAGATTTTTACAGCTGTCTTTCTTGATGAGAAATGGCCCCCACATGCTTCAGAATGAAAAAAATTAATGACACTACTTATCTCATTATCAAGAATGCATCTTCAAAATATTTTATCAAGACAATATTTGAATAAATAAGGGTCATCCCAATAAAATTCTTCACTTCGTTCAAGAACTTTCTTTTATCTTGAGTACTCTAATGAGCTAGCAATTATCCTGAAACAAGAAAATTAACAATATTAGCAAACCAAGGCATTATAGAGATAAAAAGTAAAGATTCATCTAAAAAAATAGTCATCGTTTGGTGTGATGTCAGTTTTCAAATCTATTGTCAATCTTGATAAATAATCTGCGATAACATTGCCTTTCTTGTTTTTTATTATGATATCAAATTCTTAAAGTAACAAAATTCACCACACCAATCTAGCCTTAAAATCTTTCTTATAAATAAGATATTTCAATACTGCATGATCACTGAAAAGAACAACAAGTGAGTCAACAAGATAAAACCTGAATTTTTCACATACAAATACTCCTACAAGTAATTCCTTTTCAGTAGTGATGTAATTCATTTGAGCATTATTTAAAGTTTTACTTGCATAGTAAATAACATAAGGTTTTTTATCTTTTCTTTGTCCCAAAATAGCACCCACGATATAATCACTAGCATCACACATTATTTCCAAAGATAATAACCAATTAGGAGGCTGAATAACAGGAATAGAGGTAAACAAGTCTTTAAGTTTAACAAAGACTTCTTCACAATGTTCAGTCCATTAAAAAATGTTATCCTTTATTAAAAGATTACTTAAGGGTTTAGATATTACACTAAAATCTTTGATAAACCTTCTATAAAAACCAGCTTGTTCAAAAAATGATATAACATCTTTAATAGATTTTGGTGTTGGCAAGTTGATAATTAATTTGATTTTAGATTTGTCAACCTTAATTTCTTTTGATGAAACAATATGACCAAGTACAATGTTGTTTGTCACCATAAAGTGATATTTTTTCCAATTCAGTACAAGATTCTTCTCTTCATATATACTCAAAATCTTTTCTAAGTTAACCAAATAATCATCAAATGAATCGTCAAAAACATAAAAATCATCTATAAAAATCTCAAGAAAATGTTCAACCATATCATTAAATATACTGAGCGTGCATATTTGAAACGTACCTGGTGCATTACATAAATCAAAAGGCATCCTTTAATATGTAAAAGTACTAAATGGAGATGTGAAAGTAGTTTTCTCTTGATCTTTCAATGCACTTTTAATTTAGTTGTAACCTAAATGGCTATTGAGAAAATAATAAAATTCATGACTTGCAACTCTTTCTAGGATTTGATCCATGAAAGGTAAGGGGAAATGATCTTTTCTAGTCATTGAATTAACTTTCTTATAATCAATGCACATGCGCCAATTAGTAACAGTTCTAGTTGGAATTAACTCATTTTTTTCATTTGTTATCATAGTGACTCCAGACTTTTTGGGTACAACTTGGGTAGGACTTACCCATTTGCTGTCAGAAATAGGATAAATAATTTCATAATCTATAAGCTTAATGACTTTATTTTTCACTACTTCTTTCATATTAGGATTGAGCTTCATTGCATTTCCCTAGAGGGTTTAACATTTTCATCTAAATAAATTCTATGTATGCAAATCAAAGTTATGGACTTAATTGATCATGGTGATAATTTCTCAATTCGTGGTCTCTCATTACTTTTGATTCTTTCTAAAAATAAACCATTTGCAAATCATGATATTCATCAATCTTAATTTCACTAGAAGTGGTTTGAAATTGATCATGAATTAATTTTTCAGTAAAATCCATTTCTTGTAAATCATTATTATTTCTAGGTTACTGGCAAATGTTGAAAATATTCATCTTCAATGTCATGTTTTCAAATGATAGCTTTATTAGTCCTTTCTTACAATTAATCAACATGTTAGAAGTTGCAAGAAACGAACATCCTAAAATAATAGAAAATGAATTACATGCTTTAATAGTTGTGTGACCAAGACAATAAAATCCATAGAATAAATTAATTTATTGACTTGTACTAACACATCTTTAATTATTCCTCTAGGCACTTTTAGAGATCTATTGGCAAGTAAAAGAGTTACAGAATTTGGTTTTAACTCACCTAGATTGAGACTCTGAAAAATTGAATATGAAAGTAAATTCACACTAACTTCAAAATCAAGTAAGGCTCTATTAATTTTATGTTATCTAATAAAGCAAGAAATTATAGGACAACCAGGTCTTTATATTTCAAAGCATTATTATTATGAAGAATGACACCTAGTTGTTCGGCTAAAAAGGCTTTCTTTTTCACATTTAGTTTTCTCTTCACACAGTGCATAGATCTTTCAAAACTTTAGCATAAAAAGGAATTTGTCTAAAAGCATCCAGCAAAGATATATTGATCCTTACCTATTTTAAAGTTTTAAAGATTTCAGAGTTGTGATTGACTTTTTTTTGTTTGGTCATGGCATGAGAAATTAGAAGTACTAGTACAGAATTAGTCTTTTCTTTGCAATTTTTAGATTCAACCCCTTATCATCAGAGATTGACTCATTATCTTTCTCACAAGGTTCAAGAGTGGGTTTTTCAATACCCTTATCACTGTGAAAAGTAGTGACTAATTTGACTTGATTTATGTGTTGACTTTCAAATCTACTTGTATTTGCATTATATTACCCCTTGAAATTTTATTATGGTTGAGATGAAAACTTACCTTTCTCTTGAAAACTTAGAGCAAATGTCAATTTTGCAATAGAATCTTTAAAATTTGTGATGCTTTGAGCAAGTTGAGTATTGATTACCTCTTACTTTTCAATGAATGCATGCAATGCTCCTAAAGATCTTTTCTAGGAAGGGGGGTATAAGAAGATGCATATCTATGAGAATTTTAGAAATTATAGTGTGCTTGAAATGGTGGTTATGAAGTTTATGCATTGTTATTATCACTCTTCCAACTAAAATTTGGGTGATTTTTCTAACCAAGGTTGTATGTTTGCGAGTATGGGTTGATTGGGCCTTTGAAAACTATTTAAAATGCGAGCTTGTTCATGGAGACATTCCTTAAAAAAAGGCAAAGTTGGATAGTCATTGGTTGACTGTTCATTTGTTTCATAAATTTGACACACAATGTCTTGAATAAATTTTAATTGACCATTATTTTTTAATTTTAATGCATCAACTTTTCTAAGTAAAGATGCAAACTTGGCTTAGAGGTCATGATCTTCCCTAAAGTTATAAATACCTTCACTGGATGTATGAGGTAGAGTTTTACTCGGTGCCTTATAAGTACTTGCGATATTCCAATTTTATGTATTTTCAGCTAACAAGTTTAGGTACTCTATTGTTTCATTAGGGTCTTTATTTTCAAAGATTTCATTGCACATCAATTCAACCATTTGTCTATCTTTAGGTATTTACCCTTCATAAAAATATGAAACCAATCTCTATATTTCAAAACTATGATGAGGGTAAGTATTAAGCAACTCTCGATACCTATCCTAATATTGGTAAAATGTTTTTATTATTATTTTTGAGTGAAAATGATGATTTTTCTTTTGAAAGAGTTTATTCTGTGAGATGAAAAAAACTTCTTTAAAAACTATTATTGCATTTCATTCTAAGTACAAATGGATCTTGGTCTCAAATTTTATAGCCATATTTTAACTTTATCTTTTAATGAAAAAAGAAAAAGCTTTAATTTAATGGTGTTCATACTATAATTTGAGTCATTATACATATTGCTAACCTTTTTACATTCCCTTAAATGTAAATATGGATTTTCTAAATTTAAGCCATGAAAAGAAGGTAAAAGTTGAATAATATCTAGCTTAAAATTAAAATGAGATGCATTGGGGCGAAAAACTACACATAAGGGTACACTTGTTCTTGTGGGTGTCATGCGGTCTCTAAGTGTTTTAATATGATTATTCTTATTATGAAGTAATTGATTATCTTTTTCGGTCATATTTTTCAAAAATGATAAGGATACCCTACAAAGTCTACCACTTAATGTGTGTGATCAAACTCTCATACATGTGTAGAAGTAGAATAAAAGGAAAAAAAAAACAAAAAAAAGGAAGAAACAAAATAAAAGAAACAAAGTTAGATATAAGAAAAGTGAAAAGAAAAAATAAAATAAATATTATAATTTGTACAAGAATTTACCTTCCTGACAACGATGCCAAAAACTTGACATGACTAAAATCTATTAAAGATGTTAGATCATTCTTAGAACATACTGGTTTTTATAAAAGGTTAATCAAAGATTTTAATATAATATCTAAGCCCTTAAGTAACCTTTTAATAAAGGATAATTTTTTTGAATGGACTGAACATTCTGAAGAAGTCTTTGTTAAACTTAAGAACTTGATTACTTCTGCTCCTATCATTCAACCTTCTGACTAGTCATTACCTTTTGAAATAATATGTGATGCTAGTGATTATGTCGTAGGTGCTGTTTTGGAACAAAGAAAATATAAGAAAACTTATATGATTTACTATGCAAGTAAAACTTTAAATAATGCTCAAATGAATTACACTACCACTAAAAAAAAATTACTTACAATAGTATTTGCATGTGAAAAATTCAAGTTTTATCTTGTTGGCTTACCTATTGTTGTTTTTAGTAATCATGCAGCATTGAAATATCTTCCTCCTAAAAAAGATTCTAAAGCTACATTGGTGTAGTAGATTTTATTACTTCAAGAATTTGATATCACAATTAAAGACAAGAAAGACACCAAAAATATTGTCGTAGATCATTTGTCAAGATTGACAACAGATTCAAAAATTGACATCACACTAATCAATGACTACTTTCCTAATGAATCAGTTACTTTATGAGAGCTTATCGCTTTATAAATAGTCACACTTTTAAAGTTATAACAAAGATTGTTGAGCTATTATATCCTTTAGATGACACATAATATTGTTCTGGCTATATTAGATTAAATTCTATAAATAAGATGTATCATCTCAAGAAAATGACATGGCTCATTGGTTAGTACTTAAAAGTGTATTTTTATCAAGGTTTTATATCATCATTTTGCACTTGAAGCATCAATAACTCCTTAACTAAAGTATGTTTTATAATAACAAGTCTGATAATATAAGACACATTTAATTTATAGTAAATGTTCATTTTAAATGCAAGTTTATCACATAAATCAAAGAATTAATTGACATGATTAACTATTAAAAGTGAAAGGACAAAGAAAATGTAAAGTTTAGAAAAGAGATGCTAGTTTAATCTAAATTGAAACACTGTTAAGTTATTGGGTCATATCTGGAGCTATAGATCTTGGATTTCAGTTTGGTTTATATGGTTAGAAAGCTAAAACATATGCTTGAAATATTCATGAGGAGTCCAAAACTCAATTCTGTCATTTAGAAGTCAAAATTTTAGCATTAAAAGAGAAGTCTGAATCTATCCTACAGCCCAAATATTATTTAGTGTTTAACCCATATCTTAAGTTTTAGAAATCTAAATGCACCAAATTTTTTTTGTTAGAAAGCTGAGATAATTTTCAAGAACTTTCATGAAGATTATCTGTTCAAATTCTGATATTAATAGTGATGTTTTTGGTAGATAAATAGATAAGGATTGTCACAAAGTCAAGAGGTAGTCACCCACTCAACAATTAGTCATCAAATCAATAGTTCTAAATTTTAACCTATCAAAGGAAGCATTTGCCATGCATTTAGACATCTTGGTTTTCATATCAAGATCATGCTCTTTATTTCTTTTTTTATATTTTTGTAATGTTTAAGTTTTATTTTATGTTGTATTTTTCTTAATATCTTGTTTATGCTTTTCATTTTCTTTACTATACTTATGTTTTTATGTTATTTATTTATATTTCTTTTCTTCATAATGTTTAGCTAAGTTTAATATGTTAAAGTGAAAAGGTATTACTAATAGTGTTAGAATAAGTATAATATAAATTCAATATGGACTTCAATGTTTATATCCTAAATAACTTACTATTAACATGTCTGATCATTTTTATCTTATTAATTCTTAATACCTTACTTATTAAATGGTTAATCTAAATTTGTGTTGTATAACACTTTTTACAATAAATGCTTGACACTTTCATAGCCAACTGTATGGTATAACCTACCATATGCTATAAAAGAAACTTGATTTGTTGTTAACATAAGTTAGGATCATGAATTCTTGATAATATTTAAAAATTCGGTGTTATTTAAATAAGATAATTAATATAATCATGTTAATAATTTATAATAAGCTATTAATGACAAGTCATCCAATTGAAAACTCCTTTCTATGTGGTTTTCAGTTGAGTAATAAAAGAAATTTATATTATATTTATTTCAAATACCATTAGTGGATTCTCTAACATTGACTATTGTTTTTTAATCATTATTTAATCTTCACATTAATCTTACATCTTAAAGTTTCCTTTAACTCACCACCAACATCACCACCACCACCACCATCATTATTATTTATAATTTATATAGCTAATGTTCATGTGGTTCAACTACAGTTTTATTAGGTTATTTATTACTTTGATACTTTTATATTTAAAAGAAAATATCAATTTTTTAATCGTGTCAATAACCTTTACATTGATACTATATTTTGAAGTATGATAGTTTACTTTTAAGGATATTAATAGAACAATCAGCATTTGAATTTTCAATCACATAGAATATATTTCAAGGTTCTCAACAATGCCTTTTAATATATAGGCTAAACAAACGGATAGGAGCATCTTTATTTTTCAAGGTATCATGTCATGTAGTGAAACCTCTAATTGATAGTATTAATTTTCTAATTGTTTAGAGGTCAACGATGCATAACACAATGATGAACCCAAAATCTAAACTAAGAGAAGAAAGTAGCCAAGATAAAAGCAAGGAAAACCAAAGAACAAATATGTTACAAATCATTGCTTTATGAAAGCACAGGACCCTGCAGGAAACGAGGAATGCAAGTCCAAGTTAAAGCCTTCAATTCCTTTTCACAAATCACTTCTTTTCCCTTTTAAATAGCTGAATCCAAAATAAAAAAGAAGAAAAGAGAAATAGAAATAGAAATAGAAACCATAGTGATGTCGTCTCCAGGGAAGGAGGGGAAATAGAGAGGTGAAAAAGGAAAATAATTAGAAAGCTGTAATTGAAGGAATAAATAATATATAGTTGTGGCTTAAATTCAATTAGGGTTCGAAATTGCATTGCAATCTCATGTTGCTTATCAAACTCCTCAGTCTCAGCCCACCACCAACCATGACAAAAGCTAAACAAAGATGCCCCTTTATTTCTCTCATAATCCTAGTAAAAAATTAAAAAGAACAAAACCCATCAATGTAGAGAAATATCAACCATTATGCAAAAATAAAAATAAAAGCTCATCTCCATAAATCAAAGGGTATAGACCCATTAAAAAAACAACAACTTCTAATATGAGAAAAGAGAGTATGTATTGCTAGTGTGGACATAAAGGAAAAGAAAAAAATAATCAGTACTAAAAAAAAACAAATCAGTTAATATATTTTTGCTTGCTTAACAGAAAAAACAAATCAATTAACATATCTTTGCTTGCTTAACAAAAAAAGAAGAAAAAAAGAACACTAACTATCCTCCTAACACAACTAAATTTCTTAAATGAAAAAGGATAAAAAATAATAATTACACAGTTGAATTAAAATTTTTTTATTTTTTTATCTTTTTTTTTAATTTTAATATGAAAATTAGAGATAAATGTTAACAGTGTTACATGTATGGTTTCACAAATAAACTTTACAAATCATGTATGGTTTTATAAAATACCATGAAAACTTTAGATTTTGCTATGTAAAGTTTTCTTATGAAACCATACATGTAACATTGTTAACATTTATCTCTAATTTTCATATTAAAATTAAAAAAAAAGATAAAAAAATTTTTATTCAACTGTGTAATTATTATTTTTTACCCTTTTTCATTTAAGAAATTTAGTTGTGTTAGGAGGATAGTTAATGCTTTATTTTTTCTTCTTCTCCTCCTGTTAAGCAAGCAAAGATATGTTAACTGATTTTTATCTTGTTAAATCTGATTAATCTAATCAAAACCTATTAATTTAATTGACTTGATCTAATCTAATTTAAATATAAATATATCAAATTAACTTATTGTTTATAAAAAATTCATAATAATATCATATAAATTTTTCATTAAAAAAAGAGGTTAGCTTGATAATTCAAGCTTTATTAAGTTAGATCCTAAATTAAATTTAATAAATATGAATACAGACTTTTAACAGAAGATTAGTGCAGTAAGCCTTAACTCCTCTCCAAAAAAAATTGATGCCTCAATATTATTTGTATAAAAGCATAATCTTTATTTGACTTGTTTTATAAATTTATATAGAAAACTTTATTATATATATATATATATAATNAAAAAATTGATGCCTCAATATTATTTGTATAAAAGCATAATCTTTATTTGACTTGTTTTATAAATTTATATAGAAAACTTTATTATATATATATATATAATACTATTTTGATAATGGATGCTCGTATAAAAACTCTAAAGATAAAATATAAATATCTAATTTTTATATATATTGAATAATTAGTGTTTAATGAATGTAATTGAAACTTGACTTGTGAATACACATTGCCATTATTGGTATTGTTTTTCTATTAATTTGTACTAATGTAAACTAGAAAACTCAAAGCATTCAAGTTTAACATGTATATGAAAAGCTCATAATTGAAAAACAAAATGTTGAGTAGTCTTTGTTTTTAAATAAAATTTTATATATTTATGCTCCTACTAAAATTTAAAATTGATGATAATATAGATTTGAATTATAAATAAATGTATTCAAAAAATTAGTTTTTGTTTCATTAAAAAAGTACAATACACACATGTATTTTTAAGCATTTAAATAATAGTATTATCATTACCAGCTCAATCGAGCTAATAAAACTAAAAGTTGAATGATCTAGAATTTAGTTTAGATTGGATTATTAGTTTATTTGTTTATAACATTAATTTATTTAAAATCACTTAATTTGATTAGGTTTTTAGAAACTCATTTGATCATTACTTAAAAACTCAACCACGTGAAGCAAATAAATACACACACACTCGATGAATCAAGCTCAAATCTTAAAAACTCAAAACATGGTTTCTACATAAGAATAAGGTAAAATAAAAAATAAAGAAAGAAAAAAGAAAGTGGTAACAAGTTTGGATGAGAAATTATCAATGAAAAGGATGTGATTATATTGTTAAGATGAGATAGAATATTGAAAGTTGTAAGAAAAAGTTAATTGGATATGATGTATCGGTTACCTTTAAAATGAATTTTTAAAAAGTTTAGAATCCTAGTTATCTTACATAACAACCTTTTCAAACTAACTATTAGGTGCATCCCCATTTACCATGTAAAATAGGGATGCCTCTTTCTTTAATTGTACTTGAAATAATTTCAAGGGAGAAAAAAAAATTAAGAAAATCTTAAGATTTTATCACAAAAGAAGAGGAGAAGTTAGAGGTTGAGATTTGATCCTCAGAAAAGTAACTTTTTACCTCCATTTATTTGTGTTTAAAATAATTTTAAATGGAGAGAAAAAAAATTAAAAGAAAGTTGAGATTTAATTATAGTTTTTAAATCCGACTTAGAGATTGACTTGGGACAAGTCTTGATTATGATTCAAGTGATTTAATCCAGGTCAACTATATTTTTTACTTTTTAACAATTAAAAATGATATTATTTTAGAAAAAAATTCACATGTTTTGACTAAATGTTTTCCTAGTTAAGTACCTTACCTCCTTAGGTTAGGTGAGGTTTTAAAATAGTGTAATTGACTTCAAAATTAAGGTTAAATGCTAACGTGTAGAGTGAAGGATAAAGAAGTTTTAATAGAGAAAGCGAAGCTTTTGTGATTCTCCAAAACTTTTGTTTTTTAATTTAATGGTTCCTTTATTCTCTTTTTTTTTTCATTTACTTTCATTTTGAACAATAAGATATATATTATTTAATTTTTATGATTATATTTAGCTTAAAATTTGATTTTATCTTTATTAATATCCGATTTATAATTTTTTAAAAGCTATTTAATATCCTTGATATTTCATATTTTACTTCTTCTTCTTTTACATTCTTGATAGTTTCTTAAGATACACTCTTAATATTTTTTTCTCTAAATCTTTCCACTCTACAAACACAAATCTCATATATGGGTGGGATTTTTTATATGAACCTCATGATCATGTCTTAATGTAACTCCCAATCAAGAATGAAACGTATCCTAAAAAGGATTTGATAGGAGTGTAATACAATGAAAACATTTTCTAAGGTACCAATATTATTGAAATTAAACTGAATGAAGCCATAAAGCCAATTAATCTTTGATAAGTTGGTATAGTTCTTTCAAAAATCAAAGAGTGCAAGAATCACTCTCACACACAAGCTGAAAATTCATAATAATATTATTCAATCACTATCATTTATAAGGTATTGGGTGTTTAGTAGTGTACAGGTTCAACTTTTTCACCAATTTAATACTAGTTACATTAGTGCAAATACCACTATCTATGATTAAGCTCTATACCTTATTTTGAACATGATATCTTGTATAGAATATGTTCCCCTTTTTAATTTCTAAATCATTCACTTTGACATGCATATATAGTGCTCTTCTTATCATAATTCTTTTTTCTTAATTGATACTCAACACAAACATCATCAACAACCTTTAATGGTGGCATCTTCTCCTCTTCATCCTCCCCGTCGATTTCTACCTTATTATTAGCTTTCATAACTATGATTTTTTTTCTTTAAAACACTATAAAGCAACAAGTTTAAAACTCAAACAATGAAAGCATTTATTATCACAGTTACGAGAAGTAGGAGTACCATTATTACATTTAACGATGACTGAGTAGTCTTTCTTTTCTCTAGGGTATTTGACCTTACCCTTCTTACTTGGCTTTGTCAAATAATACCCTTCCATTTAAGTTGTTTTTCCATCTTCATGACCATATGCATCATATCCTCTTCACGACCATATGCATAATCTCCTCCAACTCCGTTTAATGATACAACTGCACAATATGAGCTATATCATGATTAAGTTTATTCATAAATCTAGTTATAAAAGTCTCTCTATCCTTCTTAACATTAGGTCGATCATAAAAAGTTTCATATCTTTGAAGTTCTCATCAATACTTTTTGTTCCTTGACTCAAATTATACAATTTTTGATATAATTCTCTATAATAGTGGCTAGGCATAAATATCCTCTTTATAAATGATTTCATCTCACCCTATATATCAACTTGTCTCTTATAATTTCTCTTATGATTTATCACTAACCGATCCCACTATAAAATGACATAGTTAGTAAAAGCAATCACAATAAGCTTGACTTTGTTAGGCTCCAAATAATTGTGACATTAAAAAATCAACTCTATCTTCTTCCTCATTTTAAATAAACTTCTAGATCATTCTTCCCCTGAAAAGTCATTTAATATTATGTTTAATTAAAAATTATACTTTATGATTTATTTTGATTTGTATTTTATTAAGTTATCTCAGTCTCATAACTTGATAATAGTACCTAATATGTTAACCTGAGCTGATGTGACTTATTTTTTATGGAATTTCTTTAATTATAAATTTTATAAATTTCATTGTTCAATATTGGATTCGGGAAGAATGATTAAAAATTGAGTTTCATAATTTATTTTGATTTGCTATTTATGGTGTTATCTCAGTCTCATTATCAAAGTTGTAGATTAAGTAGGTTAAATATGCAACTATATTATTTAATAGTTTCATCTACATTTAACTAGTGTTTTGCTTATGTTTTATATACAAAATACCTTGATATTCTTTATTGTATGTTTTGAATGCACTTTTGAATGAAAGATGTAAAACAGAGTAAATTTGAGGTAATTAGCAAATTTGACCTTTAGTCGATGTTTTGTGTAGAGCGTGAGCTCTAAAGGTTGAAATGAAGTGATTCTAGTGGTATTAAAAAGCTAACATCTATACTTTTTTGGACATTCAAGGCAAGAAAATAAAATAAGAAAAAGCATGAAAATTGCAGCTTTCAAAGTCAAAATCTCGCAATCTACTAGTGTTAACCTTCGACTATTCCAGCTTGAATATCTAGAGCTATAAAAGTTCAATTGATTCAAACTCAATTTTTTTATATTCCTAACCAAAGATGTAAATGTTCAGCCAAAAATGATGTCATATGAGGGAGATATGATTTTTTAAAGATGACAACTAAATTATACCAACAAACAGGTTTTATGAAGAAACAAGTCCAAATTACATTTTAAAGCATCTAAACCAATTTCTAAATTTTTATTTTAGCAATTTAGATCCTCTAAGTTAAATCTTAAAGATTTCATACAAGGCTATTTCTTCTTCTTCTTTTTTTAGAAAAATAGTTATGAAAGTGTTTAAATATAAATTGTCTACTTAAAAGAGGATTATTTTGTAAAATAGAGACTAGGATTTCCTAGAATATAAAAAGAATGAGAGAAGAGAAGGCGGGTAGCCATCCAAAAGGAGAAAAATGCCCCCTTCCTTTAAGAAACTTTAAAATTATACAGCCTTTTTTTTTTATTAATTGTTCAACAAACATGCAAGACTAAATACTTTTTCTTGGTTGCATGAACATGAAAACCTTCGAATTTCATGAACTGTGAGATTTATTTTACCTTTTCTTTTTCAGTTTATATGATGAATATGTTTGTTCTTCTATGCTTATTTTTCCTATGATTGTTTATTTTAATTGTTAGAGTGGACTCTAAGTTATTATTGTAAACAATCTATTGGTAAATTTGATATTAAAATTGGAGTTGTGGTATACAAACTTGTGAAGCAACTGAGTTTAATAATTATGGCAGATCTACGCTATTAATCTGAGGGAGAACTTTCAATCAAATCAAACATAGACCGCGGACAATTATATTTTCTTGATTAATCAACTTATCTCATTTTTAAAGATACCATTGAATTAAATTACTAGTGCGGATATTATGGTTGTTTGATTGTTAGGGTTAGTTATACGAAAGATCTGTTAACTAACCAATGTTAAGAAGAGATAAATATTCATAATATAAATTGATGTTTCGTTTTCATGATTAATTCTTATTTTTTTAGGTAGATGTGTTTTTGTGACCAAGATTTGTTTTTTTTGTAATTTATTTTATTTTATTTTATTTTACTTGATAATTTTCTAATTTTTTTTGTTTTAACCTAGATAATGTCCAAACCCCCCCCTCAAGTTGCATATTATCTACAATAAAAATTTAACTTGAACCTTTTTCTTGGTATCAACCTCTTGTTTACTCTATATTATCTTGTTGTGTTTTAAGATAGGGTAATTAATTTGTGCAACCGCGACATCATAACAATTAACTTGGGTTAAATTATGTCATTTTTTAATTTTTTCTATGAGGTTATTTTAGTTTGATGATTCGGGTCATAGGTTTAAGAGATTAACCTGGGTAGTTTTCCATATTCCCTTTTTAGTTGATTTTTTAATCATATCTTTCAATATTGAGTTGATTGAAAATTAAAATTTATAATTTTTTTCTATTTACTTTCCCTAAGGTTATCTCAATCTTATAACCCAAGTTGCAAGTTTGACAAATTAACTCAGGTTAACTTTTTAGGTCATTTTTTAATTGATTTGTTTTTTAATTTCATCCTTCTAAGTTCATTGTGAATTAAGCTCTATACTTTATTTATTTTTTCAATGCGATTATCATAATCACATAACTCGAGATGCAAATTTGACATATTAAGTTTAGTTAACCTACACCAATCCAATATATTATTATCTTAATATTAAAAAAAACATCATTTTGATTTTTTTACTCAAACTATATATTTACTAGTTGAATGAATTGATTTTAGATCCACATAGTTAATCTGCTTACATCAAGTTAACTAGGTTATATGAAGTCAACCCTTATATCCTTATATGATTTAAATTTTTTTATATGTAATATCTAAATATTTAAAGAAAAATTAATCTGACCCTTGCAAGATAGCTTACAACACTAATTTAGTAGTGTTTGATATTGCGGTTGCTGTTGTGGTTTGAAAAAAATTATTTTATAAAAAGTACTTTTAATTGAGATTAGTTTGAAAAAATATATGTTTCGTTAAAACTGCTGTTGAAATTAAGGTTGAACAAAAAATAGTTTAATGTTTGGTTAAAAAATATTTTTCAAATTGAGGTTATAATATATATATATATATTAATTATTTTTAATTAATAATTTTTAATTTAAATATTATAGATATAACTACTGTTATTACATCATGTAATAAATAATATTAATATCAAATATTTTTTTATTCTTTTATTAAACTATATACAATGTCATTATATACGAAATCTATCCAATAATTAAATAGTAATTTTTTGAGTAAAACATATTTTTTAAAAAAAATTATAATTTTATTCGACAAGAACTAAAATTTCTATAATTTTTTAAGCGTGTAAAAAAATTAATTAAAATTTTATTAGGAATAAAATTTAGATTACAGTACAAATAAATTTAATTTACTTTATACTAATTTTAAAAAATATTATTTATAATTAACTCCACTAGTTTTTTAAGGAAAAAAAACTAAATTTTTTTACTAGTTTTTTTTTTAAAAAAAACTGAAATATACCATATTGAAGCATAACTCCACTGTTGTTCCTTGAAACCGCCCATGAAAAGCAGTAAAAGGCTTCTCCAATCCTGCGGCTAGCAGTAAAAATTAATTGATGTTACTAAATAAAATTAATTTTATTAATTTTATCAAATATTAATATGCATGATTGTACACTAACCTCACCCACGTCAACCAACAGCATCTAAGTTTCTATTTAGAATTGCGGTACAACTGCTTTTTTTAATTTTACAATGATGTTTTGAAGGCCCTGAAAGGAGCAAGTCGCCGACCNACACTACACTGCATACCTGATTAATTTTTTGCCCATATAAAAAAATATTTTCACCATATTATTTTTTTTAAAAAATCTAAGAATTTAATTATTAAAATATATTATATATGTTGTCAGACCAAAAAAGATTATTAGAAGTAAAAGTAAAAAAATTATTAATTTTATAAATTATTCTAAATAAAAAAATTATAACAAAAAAAATAAAAAAATCTGAAAAACTAATTTGATTTTTTTTAAAGGCTAACATAAAATCCAAGTAAAAAAAGAGAGATAAAAAAACAGTCGTAACAATTATGTAACACATGCTAATATATTCTTTTTTTTTTATGTGTGTTCAATTCAGTTTACTTGCATCACAACTAATCTCATGGCCTATTAAATACTTTGTAAAACCAATGAGTATATAAGACATTGTAGGGGTGATAAATATGCACATGAAAACTTGAACTCAAAAACAACGAAAAAAGATAAGCTCCTTTCACTGTCAAGTCAAGACCGTCAGTGCAACATGTTCTTTTTATGTGAGAGGGATGCCTAGTTGTTTTGGTCATCATCTTAAAAGCAAGGTTTTAGTTATTAAATAATATCAAGTGTCATTAAAATTCAACGTCCAATGAATACTAGTTATATGTTTTTAATATTTTGTTTATTTATAAAATTAGATTGTCGCAAATAACTAGGTAAAAAAAATTTTAAATTAAAGACAAAATTTTTAAAATTTTTAAAATAATAATATAATTTAACTGTTTTAAAATTAAATAAAAACCTAAAAGTATTTGATGAAGGTTTAATAATTTTTTTATCAATAATAATAAAGTAATTATAGTATACAATAAAAATAGAAATAAACTATTTGTCCCCCGAAGCCAAATGATTTTGCCAATAAAGTGCAAAATATTAGTACCACCGTGGAAATTTCTTTTAACGTTTGTTTTGTATGTGTGTATGTGTGTATATTCCAGCCTGTACTTTTTAATCTGTTAGAATTCAATTATCATTAATCAATGGACAGGTTTGGAGGGGCGCATGGCTTTGGCAGCGGCGGTAGTGATGAACGGAGGGCTCTTCTTAGTCGAGGAGTAAGCTTCTTTTATTTTTTTGACCATTCAATATTGTTTTTCTTTCAGTTCATGCATGTTTGCAGCCTCTAGGTAGTCCGGGATACGATTTCTGATATGCTCTGCTCATCGTTCTTAAGAAGTTTTTGAGTTTGGGTTGATTAATTTATATATTGTCAATTGATTGTGCTTGGATTGTTAATTTTACTTTGGATGTTTTCAGATTTAAACGTAGTCATCATCATGTTTCCAATCATGTTTCCATATACATAATTGATCAAATTAACAAAAACGGCACTTGGGTCGAATTCTTGTACTTACGAAGTGTTTGTTATTTTGGATCTTAGTTTTCACATGACCTTTTATGATTAGGTGTTTCTTCAGATTATTTTTTTTTAAATTATTATTGCTTGCTTACATTTCGGAATTATCTTATCCATTTACTTTCTATGTTTCTTGAATTCTTGTGCTTGCAAAGGGAGGAAGAAAGAGAAATGATGCATCTGAGGATAATCAGTTCACAGACCTTGAGCATGGAGATGCAGTGCCAGTAAGTGCATTTCCTGTTAGCTGCTTCAGCTTCATGTCCTTGTAGTGTTGTTGAGTTGAGTGTTTAGAAGCCAACTTTATTCATGAAATTTTCAGGCTGCAAATGTGGGATTTGGTCGAGTACTTTCACTGGTAAGTCTCCTTATGGTGTTTCTTGCTGAAAGTATAATATTATTACTACAAATTTTTATTTTACCCAGCTTTTCTTGCCACATTACAGGCAAAGCCTGATGCAGCAAAGCTGATAATTGCTACGCTAGCTCTCCTGATTGCTTCCACATCAAGTATACTAATTGTGCGTATTTTTGTGATTCTAGATTCTCTGTTGTGTTTACAATGATTTCTCTGGTTTTCAGGCGTGTATTTGTTACCTTATGATCATAACATTTGGATTTCTCATGCTGCAGCCTAAGTTTGGTGGAAAGATAATAGACATTGTGTCGGGAGATACAGAAACACCTGAACAGAAAGCTGAAGCTTTACATGCTGTCAACAACACCATACTAGAGATCTTTCTGATTGTCATAACTGGGTAGGACTGGTGTATCCCAAGGCCTTTAGATTTTTTTACTTTTTTATAGAAAAAGGTTTACTGTCCTGTTGCTTCCCAGAGGTAAAACTTGCTTCTTTCTGCTTCCTTACCATATTACACAGCAAAAAGTGCGAGGGAATATATACAATAGATACTATATTGTTGCATTGGTAGTCTGGTTCTAATTGTTTCATCTAGTACTTGATGAGATTCATGAAAAGTAATGCAGCATTAATCAAAGTATTCACATGATGATTTTTGTGGATTTTTAAGGGGTTTATTGATCTTTATCGATTGTTTCTTCATTTAGTTCAGTTTGCACAGCACTCAGGGCATGGTTGTTTTCTTCCACTAGTGAAAGGGTGGTGGCTCGGTTGAGAAGCAACTTATTTGCTCACCTTATTAACCAGGTAAAAGATTAGTTCCTTCTAGTGTTTTCTCTTACTCATCATGCTCTATCAACTACTAAAGAGCAGGTATATTCTTTTCTACTTTCTCATCTGTTTGGTATGTATTGTTGTTAACAGTGATTGCTGAATTTTGCAGGAGGTGGCCTTCTTTGATGTAACTAAAACTGGAGAGCTACTGAGCAGGTTATCCGAAGATACCCAGATCATAAAAAATGCTGCAACCACAAATCTTTCTGAAGCCCTAAGAAATGTATCAACTGCACTCATTGGCCTTGGCTTCATGTTTGCTACATCCTGGAAGTTGACGTGTAAGCATTTAATCATTGGATTGGCAGTACACGAACCTCATCTTTTTCATGAGCCCATGGTGCTCATCATTCGCATTTTTTTATTCATTTACTTTCAGTGTTGTCTTTGGCTGTTGTACCTGCTATTTCTGTTGCCGTACGTCAATTTGGCCGCTTCCTTCGTGAACTTTCTCACAAGACTCAAGCTGCTGCTGCTGCTTCTGCTTCAATTGCTGAGGTATATTATTGCCAACAAAATTTGGATTTTCTGTAGTTGAACGTAGAAAATTGATGAGGGATGACATAATCCATTGGTCAATATTTCTTCAAATGATAGTCTGAAGAATTTTCACAAGAGTTACTAGTTAGGAACTGCTAAATGATGAGCAAGATGGTATAAACAGGGTCATATACATATAGAAGGTTTCCCACTACTATAGTTCATTTTCTTATAATTGTGTTTGCTGGTGAACCTAAATGGGCAAGTTTACAAATCTGATACCGTGATGCAGATGAAGTGCCCAGCTAGAAGCCAGTTAAATGCCTTTTCCTGTAAATGTTGAACGTGTAAATTGATGTAAAATTATGCTGAAAGGTTATGCATAATATGGGTAAATGCTAATATCTTGAAGGGAAATTAGACCTCATAACTGATATAGAGGCAAGTTTTTAATAAGATAACTTTCAATTTTACTTTCTTTTTTGGTATGAAAATTTAGTATGATTACAATAATGCAAAGGGTCGGCTTGTGCAATACATGCTGAAATGCTATTAAATTTAGTATGATTACAATGATGCAAACTGTCTACTGTTAAAGTTACATTTGGAAATCACATGTGAATTATGTGACTGGTGCTTAGGAATCTTTTAGTGCTATACGGACAGTCAGATCTTTTGCACAAGAAAGTTACGAGATTTCACGCTATTCTGAGAAAGTTGATGAGACATTGAAGCTTGGACTTAAGCAAGCTGTAAGTTCCCTTGTATTGTTTGATATCCTCTTCAACGTCACCTGAACATACTTTCTCACTCGCTGCCCTGTCCCACCTCACACAAACCCAAACCAAAAAGGAAAAAATAATGAATAAAAAAAAAACTCTATGTCCTTGTTTATGTGGATCTTTTGATCTAGCTATTTATCGTACAGAAAGTGGTTGGGCTCTTCTTAGGAGGTCTCAATGCAGCATCAACCCTTTCAGTGATCGTAGTGGTGATATATGGAGCTAATTTAACAATTACAGGTTCTATGACCGCTGGTGCTCTTACATCCTTCATTCTCTACAGCCTCACAGGTAAATGCATGCAGGGATCCATTTTTCATCAAATGAAATTGTAATCTAAGGAAATCTATTTTTGATGGTATCATATTATCAATATTGAAATCTCTCAAGTCTAGTTTGATTGACTTGTAGCAACTAATTCCACTTGCAGTTGGCAGCTCTATATCTGGATTGTCGGGATTGTACACTGTGGCAATGAAAGCTGCAGGATCCAGCAGGCGGGTTTTCCAGCTTCTAGATCGTGTCTCATCCATGCCAAAGTCAGGGAATAAGTGTCCCTTGGGGTTAGTCATGGGATTCTCATTCTTCTAATATGCTTGTGAATGATTCCATGAGTTAGTCATGCTTGTTGATAATTGGAATAAAAAATGAAATTGGTGACAGCGGTGCACAAATATGCAGTAAACTTACAATTATGAGAGTGCCAGTTGGGTTACTATTACTTGTCTATGGAGTCTGGACTAAACTATGATCATCCACCATTCTTGCTTTCTGTGAAGCAATTGCCTATGAAAGAAATTATGAACTTCAGTAGTTTGCTTGCAGTTTTTCTTTATCTAAACAAATTTACTCTTTCGAAACTCTCAATTCCATACCATGATTACAGTTTCTCAATCATGACAGCACCATATCATCCTGCCCACCCCCTGCCTACCTCTCTTTTTGCTGAGGTTTATATGTGATAAACAAGTATCACGCAACCAAACCAAAAACTCATAAAATTCACGCATTTTGTGACTTCAAAACCAGAAAGAATCTCATAACTGATTATTGGTTTTCCTTGTATTCTAGTGAACAGGATGGGGATGTGGAGTTAGATGATGTCTTGTTTGCCTATCCATCCCGCCCCAACCACATGGTTCTTAAGGTGATTAGCTTCCTCTAACTACCTCTCAGAAGTTATTCTGTTCATACTGTTCTGATGATAGAACACTATACATTCTTTCAATTACAGGGAATAACATTGAAACTGCAGCCTGGCTCAAAAGTTGCTCTTGTTGGCCCTAGTGGAGGAGGAAAAGTAAAATTTATGTATTTGTTTTTAAGAAAAAGAAATATAAGCTCCTAAGCTGCTTCAGTTTATAATACTTGCCATTCTAATTGAAGAAGTACTTGCGAACTAAGTTTGAGTTTTGCAACCTAAGGCGGAGTGTCATATTTATATTATTTTGCTTGTTTCAGACCACAATTGCAAACTTGATTGAAAGGTTTTATGACCCAATTAAGGGAAAGATTCTCTTAAATGGGGTTCCTCTGGTGGAAATATCACACGAACATCTACACAGAAAGGTAATTTTCATTTTCCATTTGATATAACCTGTTTCTCCCTGACATAAGATGCTCGTATAAATTTTAGATTTGCTTGGCTAATTTTTTGTTTCATAACTTGGTGCTTTTATGGTCTAGAGGTTTTTCTGTACATACTAAACTCAGCCCTTTATTATATTTGTACAGATCAGTATAGTGAGCCAGGAGCCTGTTCTTTTCAACTGTTCTATAGAGGATAACATCGCCTATGGGTGTGAGGGTAAAGTCAGCAGCATGGATATAGAAAATGCAGCAGTAAGTTTCTACCTCTCCAAAACTGCCACACAGTCCCTCGTAATTAAACAATCAGCAATAGCTAATGTAATTGTGATATTGCAGAAAATGGCCAATGCGCATGATTTCATTGCAAACTTCCCAGATAAATATCAAACTTTTGTAGGAGAACGTGGGGTAAGGCTTTCAGGAGGTCAGAAACAGAGGGTAGCAATTGCTAGAGCCACAAGTGCTCTGGACGCCGAAAGTGAATATCTAGTGCAGGTCAGTTTACATGTCAACACAACAGTCTTTGTTTTAGTTTCTTAGAAGGTTTTTCTTAAAACTTGATGCCATTTATTTCTCGCATAAATTTTTCACAAGCTCTCATGGTGGAAACTTTGTAGGATGCCATGGATTCTCTAATGAAGGGAAGGACTGTTCTAGTTATAGCCCACAGATTATCAACTGTCCAAAGTGCAGACACTGTAGCAGTTGTTTCTGATGGTCAGATAGTGGAGAGGGGCTCTCATGGAGAGCTCCTTGGCAAGGATGGGGCCTATACTGCGTTGGTGAAGAGACAGTTACAAGGACCCAAAACAGATGTCATCGTTTAAAACCCTTAAATATGGACCACGAACGTTTTGGTGAAACTATGAAGCTCTATAATAAAATCTTCCTTCTTGATAATGCATTCAATGCTACGCCACTGATTTATGGTTCTGAAAGCCAATGCTATCATCAGTAAAGCTTGTTAATGTATCGAATCCTTAATGGAAGAGCTCCAAGCTGTTTGATTAACCTAGTGAGGGTATCTTTACGATCAAGTCCTGATCATTTCTGATACTTTCGAATAAAGGAAAGTCAGAGGAGCGGCTTAGCCAAGATAATCCATGGATGTCATGCATCTCATTTTTGCCTCTATAGGCATTGTGATCATCTTTGCAAACTGTAGGCAAGTTGAGAGAGTTCAGCACTATTTGGCTTGCATATCAAGGAGACAAATGACTAGTAAAAGTTATTCGAGAAAATGCTGTCATCATCTCCGAATTGCTCTTCTGCTGCAATCCTAGTTATCAAGTTCGGTGGGAAAGAGATTACCACTTGAACTTTAGAACATAACGCAAAGTTTCGCAAACTTAGCGACAAATAGTTTTTAAAATATAAACAGTTTAATTTGTACGGCATCATAACCCTTGCTGAAACCGAACAAATACAAAATATTATTTGACACCCAGAAAAAGAGAGAAAATACAAACAAACAGAGAGATGAATCAGCTGTGTATCAAGGTACTCACAATCGTGACAGTTAATACAAGACATTAGTGAGTCATTGACACGCTCAGTTAAGGTATCGACATACTGTCTCCAAACAGTGAGCTCGAAACCAAGCCAGGCAAATCGGCAGATGTTTCAGAAAAATGTAGAGTTTAGGATAAAAAAAGGGGGCAAGTTTCTGTGAAGGCTTCCCTGGGAATCTGACATTTTCAAACAGTATTAAACAAAATAATCCCATTTCTCGAAATTTACCTTGCTTGTAGCTGTACTTCACCTATCATGGCGGTCATTGCCTGCCCTGTTGGCGTCACATTTTAATAATCCTGTCCTGAGTAAGAAGTTCCAGTACATGATGGCTGAGAGCTGCAAGAGCACGCCAATCTGCATGATAAGTTGAAAATCAACTTCAAGAATAACTTGAACAATTTCCTTGCTTCACAGCTTATAACAACCTGGGAATGGTCAACCAAATATTTTGCTGAATTGCTTGGCCATAATCCATAATTAATGAAACAAACCTCCAGAGCCCAAAGTACATGCACATGCTAGGCAGTCCCCATAAAATTTTATATGAACGAGTCTCTCTTGACTAAATATTTCCAGTAATGAACTGGAATTCCTTGTGTGCTGTCCAGGCATTCTGAAAATTGGGTATCGAGTGCCAATCCGATGATTTTGAGAACCATATTTTTCTAACAAAATCCCCCCATCATGCATCAAGAGAACAACAGGCCAAATACAATGGAACAAATTTTCCATCCCCTAAAATTACTAGAACAAGGCCACTCAACTGCACCCTAAGCTGCAAATCGCAAATCCTTCCATGATAGGCTTCATGTTCTTCACAACTTCTTTCGAGTCAGGATCCCTTTGTTGGGCCTTCTCTGCTAAACAAGTCCTTCCATGAAAGACTTCATGTTCTTCACATCTTCTTCCGAGTCAGGATCCCTTTGTTGGGGTTTCAAAAGCTTCCATAATCCAGTCGGATGTTGGTTTTTAACTTGAACATCACCAGAAAACCTTCCAAACATTTTTTCACATTCTGGATATGGCTTAACATAAAGATTATAGAATCTACGCCTACTTAGCTTGATCATGGCCTTCAATCCTACCTCATCACCAAGTCCACCTTTTGTACGCAAATACTCTATTACCTTATATCGAGGAACAACCTGCTTCTCAAAACTCACACCTAGATACTCTGGAACATCAACCAAACAACCGACATTCAATCCCACTGTTTTCACTATAAAATCAATCTTCTTCTCAATTTCATCTATTTCATATAAAATTACCCTTGGCTCTTTCCACAAAATCTTAAAAGCTTCTCTACGAATCAACCGATGTTTGCATAAGCAGTCAACTCTAAGTTTCACTTCAAACCCAGCTCTAAATGCTCCCTTACTAAAAATCTTCAATTTGATCGGTTCTCGACATTTCAAAGACCTAATCAAGTCCAAAGACCTCGAGAGTTCACCTACTTCCATACTGAGAATCCGAGGCTCTCTAATAATCTCTTTCCTAACCAACTCTTCACTAAATCCCAAATCCTTAAACTCATTGAGCAATGGCATTAGCCTATTTTCAATTCCAAACCCTAAAACCTCAGGAAATGAATTGAAGACGCGGTCAACTCCATCTCTGGGAATGCCAATTGCCATCAAGAATTGAATTCTCCTATGTATTTCGCATTCCTTCAAAGCAATCACTCCAGGAAAACCCTCTAAAACCCTCCTCGTAGTACTTTCACTAAACCCTAAACCCTTCAAAACCTTCAAAGTCTCATTAAACCTATCTGGGTCAATCTGGAATTTCTTAGAATGCTCCAAAACAGTTTTGATGAGCAATGGAGGGACACCCAAATCTGCAAATTTTGAAAAACCAAATTCCCATATCTTCAAGAAGTCAAAGTCCAACACCCCGGGACAATCAGTGATCAAAGAAACAACGGATTTATGTGGAATCTTGAAGGATGATGTGAGCATACCAAGGGATTTCTCCGTATAATGTAAATTGGAATTCAAAAGAAAATGATTTCGAGAAAGGAAAGTTTGGAGCTGAGAGGGAGGGAAACCGTACCTCTGAAGGAGAGTGGTGAGCGAAATTTGCTTCCTGTAGAGGGATTGATTTGAGGACAAGAAACGGGGTTTTGGCTTAAAGGGTGCTGGTGCGGATGCAATGAGGTGATGAAGAGTTTCTGTTGGTCGAACCATTGATAGAGGATCCTCAAGCTCGGGTCTGTTGCAGTGCAGAGAAACCAAGTTCACTTGAAAAACTGAGGAACCTCTAAGCAGAAAGCTGTTCGGTCTTATGGCGATGCCTCGACTGTCGTTTGGGAATTTTAGAGCCGCCTGGGCGTCCTGGGCAGAATTACAAAGCTATTTTTTGAAAGTTAGATTTAATATCCTTTAATTTAGTTTACAGTGTGATTATTCGTTTATATACATACATATATATATATATATGTAGTAGTTATTTTCCGTGAATTATAGCATGCACTTAGCAGCAGGAATTATCAATGATTTATGATTTATCTTAATATGAACATGTGCCTCCGAATATTGAAGCATCCAATTAGTAGTTATTTTTCTTTAAAATAATTCATATCCATTTTGCCTAGGTTCCTGTTCATAATATTAATGAATTGCTTTGTTAAGCGTGTAATTTCACCCGATCCAATAAAAATCTCATCAGAGTTTTTCTTTCCCTAACTAAAATTAATCCAAACACAAATCTAGCAAGAACCAGCATAAACCACAAATTCTTATAACTATGTCTAGAAAAAAGAAATCTAACAATTAAGTTTGACCATGTCATTTTAATTTTATTTTTACATAAAAAGATAAAATAAAATAAAAATAAATAGACTTTCTTATATTTCTTGGTTAATGAAAAATTAACATATGAGATGAGATATTTGAAACATCTTGTCATAACTATAAAATCTCATAAATAAAAATTAATTAACAAAATAATATCATGTAGCATTGAAAAAAAATTTAAGAGTCGTTTTAAATATTTATAAATAGAAGTCCTTGCCCTAAATAGAAAGATAAGAAGAATTCTTGGATATATAAATTTTTTTTCAAGACAAGCACTTTAAATAAAGAAACTCTTTTAAAAACTCTTAAACCTCCTTCATCTATTCTTAAAGTTTACAAAAAATAAAGTTTTATTGAATCAAGTTTAAATATCTCATAAGAGTTATTTAACAATATTTTGAAGACAAATTAAATGTACTATTTAAAATATCAAATCACCAAATATTGCTTCGCAATACATATCTAAATTCGCGTTGTTGTAAAGCACAAATCTTGGCTTGATTTCACAAATAAATCAAGTTACCATATGTCAAATCCAATGGAAGAAATTGTTTTATTGTTTTGAAATAATATTTTAGATAGTGATTATACTAGATCATATATTTGCACATGTATGCTTATTTAATTTTAGGTACTGAAAATTATATCTATAATTTTCTAGCAACTCTACTAGGAACATTTCTACTTCTCATCTCTTCCCTTCAAGAAAGAATTTCCAACAACTTTTTAATGGAAACTAGGAAGAACGTGATCATCGTTATCACTTCCAAAAACAACAAGGCTACTAATTTAATTTGCCAACATATCATTAAAGATTCTCTAATCTCATCGTTGAAAAAAAATCAATTGTCGAGTTGTATACACAAACGAAGCGATTTCAAGCTAGTGCCAGCATCAAATGCCAAAAAGGCATAAGAGCTCTCTCCAAATCCAAAGTTACAAGTAACTCCACCATGAAAAATCAAATGGGTTGCATGGATTTTTGTTTGACACTTAAGGTGACTACTTAGACAATTCACTCATAAAGACCACTCCATGTCGATCACCAAGTAAGGCTTTGAGTTTTGACATTATATTAGTGATGACAACCAAAGTACATCATTGGAGGATCAAATGATTAATTTGATAAAATTTGCAGAGAGGCTTTCAACTTCACTCAAGCCAAAAGACCACGAGATAGCAAAGTTGATGAACAAACTCAAGAGCATGAGCAAGGAAGGCCATACTTTGGCTATTAAGGCTTTGCAAATGGATCAACTAGATATCATTAATGATTATACAATTAGAGCTACAAGGAATATTTATAATATTACTGATGGATGTCGTATGTTGTGTTCTTACAAATTAATTATCTTAATTTAAACAAATAAGATAGTATAAAATAAGTAAGGGATCAATCCAATAAAGAAGATATAGTCTAGGTCTTTATGCTAAATGATTCAAAGATGGGTGATTTTGATATTATCTAAGCTATGTTAGGGTAAACAAAATAAAGTACTCAAACTAAGTTAAATAAGCCAAAATTATTAAGAGAAAAACATTAGTCTCAAGCAAACATTTGATTAGTATTTAAAAGTGTATTTTTATTAAGGTTTTATATCGTCATTTTGCACTTGAAGTATCTTTAACTCCTTAACTAAAGCATCTTTTATAATAACATATCTAAAAATATTAGATACCTTTAATTTATGGTAAATGTTTATTTTAAATGCAGACCTATCATACAAATAAAAGGATTGATTGATGAGTTTAAGTACTGAAATTAAAAGGACAAAGAGATGACCAAACTTAGAAAAGAGATACTAGTGCAGTCCAAACTAAAATACTATTTGGTAATTGGGTCATATCTAGAGTTGTAGATCTTGGATTGAAGTCTAATTTATATAAATAAAAAGGTAAGATATAGGCCTGCGACTTTTATTTAGAGGTCTAGTGTTAATCGTTTTCAAGTTCAAATTATAACAACAATAGAGAAGTCTGAATTTATCCTGCAGTCCAAATACTGTTCAGTATTCAGCCAATATCTAGAGTTCTAGAAGTCCAAATGACCTCAATTTCTTTTTTCTGGAAAGTTGAGATAATTTTCTAGAACTTTTTATGTTTTAAAATGGTACAAATTCTAATGTTATCAATGACATTTTAGGTAAATAAGAGAAGATAAGGATTGTTACCAAGTCAAGAGTTGGTTACCCACTCATCAATTAGTCATCAAATCAATAGTTTCTAATTTTGGCCTATAAAAGGAGGCATTTGCCATGTATTTAGACATCTTGGTTTCTAGATCAAGATCATACTCTTGCTTTCTTTCTTTATCGTGCTTATGTTTTGCTTTCATTAATATCAAGTTTATGCCTTTCATTTTCTTTTTTTTACTTAGTTAACTTTTATCTTATTTATGTTCTTATTTTGTTTGTTTGTTTTTCTTTCTTTCATTATGTTTATTATATCAAGGTAAAAAGGTTACATATATGGTTTAAGAATAAGTATAGTATAAACTCAACATGGACCTTAATATTTGATACTAATATGTTTTATATTTGTTATCTTGTTCACTTTTAATACTTTGCTTGTTAAATGGTTAATCTTGATTTATGTTGTATAACACTTAGTACAATAAATACTTAGCACTTTCATAGCCTATATTGTATGGTATAACCAACACCTAAGTTATGAAAGAAACTTGATTTGTTGTTAACATAAGTTATAATCATGAATGTTTGACAACATTTACAAATATTAACATTATTTGAATAAGATAACTAATGCAATTATGTAAACAATTTATAATCTGATTGCCTTTATGTATGGTTTTCAATTGAATAATAAGAGTTTATAGTATACTTGTTTAATATACAATTAGTGGATCCTCTAACTTTGATATTTGTTGTTATCATTGTTTAATCCTTATATTAATCTTTCATCTCAAAGCTCTCATCATATTCTTTTTTTTTCTCTTTATTATTATTATTAGTATTAGTATTTAGTATTTAGTATTATTGTTGTTGTTGTTATGAATTTTTTGTTGTTGTGTTATTATTATTTATAATTTATATAATTATCCTCCATATAGTTAGACCCTAGTCTTGCCAGATTATTTATTATTTCGACACTCCTGCACTTGGAAGAAGATATCAATCTTTTATCCATGTCAATTTTTTGGTGCTGTTACTGGGGAGGTAAATTCTTGTACAAATTATAGTATTTATTTTATTTTCTCTTTTTTCTTTTCTTGTATTTAACTTTGTTTTTTTTTGTTTTGTTTCTTCTACTTTTGTTTTCTTCTTTCTTTTATTCTATTCCTACATGTGCATAAGAGTGTGGTTACATATATTAAGTGGTAGACGTTATACGGTATCCTCATTATTTTTTAAAAATATTGCTGAAAAAGATAAGCAATCCCTTCATAATGAGAATAATAAGAATAACCGTGTTAGAACACTTAGAGACCATATGAATCCCACAAGAACAAGTGCACATTTATGCATAGTCCCCCCCAATAAATCTTATTTTAATTTTAAGCCAAACATTATTCAACTTTTACTTTCTTTTCATGGCTTAGATTTAGAAAATCTATATTTGCAATTAAGGAAATTGAGAAGGTCTGTAACACCTATAATGACTTAATTCGTAACATGAACACCATCATATTAAAGTCTTTTTTTTTTTAAAAAAAAGGATAAAGCTANTCTGTAACACCTATAATGACTTAATTCGTAACATGAACACCATCATATTAAAGTCTTTTTTTTTTTAAAAAAAAAGGATAAAGCTAAAACATGACTATAAAATTTAAGACCTGGATCCATTCGTGTTTGGAATAAAATGTAACAATAGTTTTTAAAGAAGTTTTTCTTTCCTCACAAAACAAACTCTTTTAAATGATAAATCATCACTTTTACTTAAAAACTAGGAAAAATATTTTACCAATATTAGGATAGATACCGAGATTTGCTTAATACTTGCCTTCATCATGGTTTAAAATATGAAGATTTATATTATATTTTTTTATGAAGGGTTAACACCTAAAGACATGCAAATGGTGGAATTAAAATGCAATGGAACTTTTAAAGATAAAGTCCCTGATAAAGCAATGAAGTACTTAGATTTGTTAACTAAAAATGCTAAAAATTAGAATACCACAGGTAATTATGAGGCACTAAGTAAAACTCATTCCCATATATCTAGTGGAGGTATATACAACCTTAGGAAAGATCATAAACTCCAAGTTAAGTTTGCATCTTTAGCTAGAAAAGTTGAGGTAATTGAATTAAAAAAGAGTGATAAATTAAAATCTATTCAAGACATTGTGTGTCAAATCTGTGAAATAAATGAACACTTAACTAGTGATTGTCCAACTTCGTCTTCTTTTAAGAAATGTTTCTACAAACAAGCCTATGTTTTAAACAGTTTTAAAGGTCTAATTATAACTCATACTCGCAAACATGCAACTTTGGTTAGAGAAATTACTCAAATTTCAGTTAGAAGAATGAGAACAACATGCACAAACTTCAAACCACCATTTTAAGCACATTATAATTTTTAAAATTCTTATGGATATGCACCTCCTTATGCTCCCCCTCATAGAAAAAATCTTGAGGAAACATTATATATATTCATTGAAAAGTACAAGGCAATCAACATTCAATTTTCTTAAAGCATGATAGATTTTTACAAATATCACATCTGCTCTAAGTTTCTAAGAGAAAGGTAAGTTTTCATCTTAATCATAATAAAATCCCAAGAAGCAATACAATGCAAATGCAAGTAGTTTTGGAAGCCAACACATAGATCAAGTCAAATTAGTCATCACTCTTCGTAGTGGTAAAGTTATTGAAAAACTCACTCTTGAATCTTGTGAAAAAGATGATGAGTCAATCTCTAAGGGTAAGGAAGGGGTTAAATTTAAATATTGTAAAGAAAAGACTTATAAAAATATACCTTTATATGTCAATCACAACTCTAAATTTTTTGGAACTTTTAAACAAGTAAAGATTAATATACCTTTGCTAAATGCTATTAAACATGTTCCTTCTTATGCTAAATTTTTAACAGATCTATGCACTGTGAAGAGAAAACTAAATGTGAAAAAGAAAGCCTTTTTAGCTGAACAAGTAAGTGTCATTCTTCAGAACAATAATGCTTTGAAATATGAAGACCCTATTTGTCCTATAATTTTTTATTTTATTGAAGAACATAAAATTAAAAGAGTCTTACTTGATTTTAGAGCTAGTGTAAATTTACTTCTATATTTAGTTTTTCAAAATCTCAATCTAGGTGAGTTAAAACCAACTTCTGTAACTCTCTTACTTGCTAATAGATCTATAAAAGTGCCTAGATGAATTGTTAAAGATGTGTTAGTACAAGTCGATAAATTCATTTATTCTATGGATTTTATTGTCTTGGGCATATAACGTGTTGAAACATGTAATTCATTTCATATTATTTTATGACATCCGTTTCTTACAACTTCTAATGCATTGATTAATTGTAGGAATAGACAGATGAAGCTATCTTTTGGAAACATGACATTGGATATAAATATTTTCAACATTTATAAACAACCTAGAGATGATAATAATTCACAGAAGTAAATCTTATTGACGAATTAGTTTATGATCAATTTGAACCTACCTTGAGTAAAATAGAGTCTAATGAATCTGGAAATATGCAAATGATTTATTCTCGAGAATAAATCACAGATGAAAAAGGAACCATAAATGTTGATGTGAATCTTTTGTCAAGAGTGGCAATAGATTTGACATCTGACACACCAATCGATGATTGCTTTCCTAACAAATGCTTACTTTCTCTTTGTTTAATGCCTTAGTTTACTAAAAATATCAATTTTCTTGCTTCAGGAGATTTGCTAGCTCATTGAAGTACCCAAGACAAAGAAAAGTTTTTAAATGAAGTAAAGAACTTTTATCGAGTTGATCCTAACTTATTCAAATATTGTCCTGATTAAATATTTCAAAAATACATTCCTAATAATGTGGTAAGTAGTGTCATTAAACTTTGTCATTTTGAAGCATGTGGGAGTTATTTCTTGTCAAAAAAGATAACAGCAAAAATCTTTCAAAATGGATTTTATTGGCCCTTTATGTTTAAAGACACACATGCTTTTTGTAAAACTCGTGAAAACTGTCAAAAAGTTGATACTAGTAAAAACGTTTTGCTTTATAATTCTTGACTCCATTTATTCCCAAGAGATCTAAGATTAAGATAGAGCAGTCCATTTATTGAGAAACATGTGTATCCTTATAGGGCCTTTGATATTGAGAATCCAAAGAATGACAATGTTTCTAAGGTAAATGGACATTGTTTGAAAGCTTACTTTAATAATTTTCTTAGTGAAAATGAATCCATTGCTTTGAATGATCCCTTAGATAAAGGTTGATTATTTTATTTTTCTTATATTGTTTTTATGTTTCTTTCTTTTTTTAATATATAGCTCTTGTTTTGTTAGTCTCTCTTACCCCGGTTAAATGGTGGATAACGGTACTTCGTGACTCTTAAGTCAGTTCTTTCAGTTTCCTATGATAACTAATATCTGTGTATATATTTGTTCAATTCCTCGTTCCTTCTCTTTTTTTTTGCATCTCCTTTTCACTTCTCATCTTAAAAAATGGACACCACTATTGAAAAATTGAAAAGTATATTCCTGTTTTATCTCAAAATACGATTACAAAAATTTACTAAGCTAGGTGTACAAGATTGAGGTTGTTAATGAACCATGAAATTTCTGAAGAGATTCATTGGCTAATTAAAGCAAAGGTTTAATTATCATATGAGTCTTCCAATTCTTTTATTTTATACATGCTTGGGATAGATAAAAGTACTTTTACAAAGAAACATCATGCAAAACAATTGAAAGTCTGTCATCAATATGCCAGATGAACTTGTAATGCACAATATCATTTTTTAGGAATGGTATCTATAAACCATGAAGATAAAATATAATTCATTAAGAATGACCTAAGTAAGGAGTCTTTAGATAATCTTCTATTAACTCTTAAAATGCATCATAATTGACACAACGAAAAGATTAATATCATTTTCCAAGTGTAGGAGTGTCAAAGTAATAAATAATCCTGCAAAACTAGGGTCGAACCACAGGAAGGTTAATTTTATAAATTATAAATGACAATAATAACAATAACAACAACAACAACAATAAAAATAATAATAATAGTAATAATAGTAGTAGTAGTAGTAGTAGTAGTAGTAGTAGTAAAGAAAGAGAAGAAGAAGAAAATGATGATGATGGGAACTTAGAGATGGAATATTAGTGCAAGAATTAAACAATGATAATAACAAATGTCAAGGTTAGAGGATCCACTAATGGTATGTCAAACAAGTATAGTATAAACTTTTATTATTCAATTGGAAACCACACACAAAGAAGGTTTCAATCAGATTATAAATTGTTAACATGATTATATTAGTTATCTTATTCAATTAATGCTAATACTTGTAAATTTTATCAAGTATTCATGATTATAACTTATGTTAACAACAAATCAAGTTCCTTTCATAGCTTAGGTGTCGGTTATACAATATAGTATAGGCTATGAAAGTGTCAAGCATTTGTTATACAACATAAATCAAAATTAGTCATTTCACATGCATAGTATTAAAGAGTGAACAAGATAACAAATATAAAACATGTTAGTATCAAACATTAAAGTCCATATTAAGTTTATACTATACTTATTCTTATACCATTATTATAACCTTTTCACTTTGACATAATAAACTTAGCTAGATATAATGAAAGAAAGAAAAATAGATAAACAAAATAAGAACATAAATAAGATAAAAGTTAATTAAGTAAAGGAAAGGAAATGAAAGACATAAACTTGATATTAATGAAAGTAAAGCATAAGCAATACAAAAAAATACATGAGAGAAAGCCAAAGCATGATCTAGATTTGGACACCAAGATGCCTAAATGCATGACAAATACCTCCTTTTATAGGCTAAAATTAGAAAATATTGATTTGATGACTAATTGATGAGTAGGTGGTCAACTCTTGACTTGGTGACAATCCTTATCTTCTCTTGTCTGCTCAAAACATCATTGATAACATCAAAATTGAAACTACTTGAAAACATAAAAGTTGTAGGAAATTGTCTCAGCTTTCTTATGTAAAAAACTCAGATCATTTCAACTTTTAGAACTCCAGATATGGCCAAAATATTGAATAGAGCTCGGGTTGGAGGATAGATTTGGACTTCTTTGTTGTTACTCCAATTTGAACTTGAAAATGACCTTTTTAGATCTTAGGCTCCATATGAAAGTTGTAGGCCTATGTCTTACCTTTCTATCCATATAAAGTAGACCTAAATCTGAAATCTACAGCTCTAGATATGATCCAATTGCTGAACAATGTTCCGGTTTAGACTGTACGGACATCTCTTTTCTAAGTTTGGCCATCTTTTTGTCTTTTTAATTTTAGTTCTTAAATTTATCAATCAATTCTTTCATTTATGTGATAGGCTTACATTTAAAATGAACATTTACTATAAATTAAAGGTATCTTATATTATTAGATATATTATTATAAAACATGTTTTAGTTAAGGAGTTGTTGATACTTCAAGTGCAAAATGATGATATAAAACCTTAATAAAAATACACTTTTAAGTATCAATCAATAATGGAGATGTGCATCATGTAATTCATTATTTATAGCCCTTATTTTCATAAAGAATATGATTGACTTAGTCTTGGGAATCTGACTAAAAAAGTTGTTTGTCATTTAAAAAAAAAACTGGATGGGAAGCTTATCCCCAACATATAGAGGGCATTTAAGTTGTTCTTGGACATAAAATTAAGGGAAGGTGTGAGCTATGACATGACTAAAAGATTGATGTCTTTTCTTAAGTGCAAAAGTGTCGAAGTAATAAATAACCTCTCAAGACTGAAATCAAACCATAAGGAGGTTAATTGTATAAAATATAAATAATAATAACACAATAACAACAAATCTATAATAATAATAATAATAATAATAACACAATAACAACAAATCTATAATAATAATAATAATAATAATAATAATAATAATAATAAAGAATAAGATAAGAGCTTTGAGATGGAAGATTAATATAAGGATTAAACAATGATAATAACAAATGTCAAGATTAGAGGATTCACTAATGATATTTCAAACAAGTATAGTATAAACTCTTGGTACTCAAATGGAAACCACACACAAAAAAGATTCTAATCAGATTATAAAGTGTTAACATGATTATATTAATTATCTTATTTGAATAATGCTAATACTTGTAAATGTTGTCAGACATTCATGATTATAATTTATGTTAATAACAAATCAAGTTTTCATAGCTCATGTGTCAGTTATACCATACAGTATGGCTATGAAAATGTCAAGTATTTATTATGCCAAGTGTTATATAACATAAATTTAGATTATTTATTTAACAAGTAAAGCATTAAAAAGTGAACAAGATAAAAAAAAACAGGTTAGTATCAAACATTAAAGCTCATATTGAGTTTACACTATACTTATTTTTATACCATTAGTGTAATATTTTCACCTTAACATAATAAACTTAGCTAAACAGAATAGAGAATAGAAACATAAATAAATAAGATAACAACATAAATAAGATAAAAGTTAATTAAGTAAAGGAAAGAAATTGAAAGGTATAAACAAGATATTAATGAAAGCAAAACTTAAGCATTACAGAAATACAAAGAAAGAAAGCACAAGAATGACCTTGATTTGAAAACCAAAATGCCTAAATACATAGCAAATGCCTCCTTTTATAGTCTAAAATAGGAAACTATTGATTTGATGACTAATTGATGAGTGGGTGACCAACTCTTAACTTGATAACAATCCTTGTCTTCTCTTATCTGCCTAAAACATCTTTGATAACATCAGAATATAAACAACTTGAAAACATAAAAGTTCTAGAAAATTATCTCAACTTTCCATGAAAAAAAATTGAGGTCATTTGGACTTCTAAAACTTTAGATATGAGCCAAACATTGAACAGTGTTTAGGCTGCAAAACATATTCAGACTTCTTCGTTGTTGCTACAATTTAGACTTGAAAATGGCCTTTTTAATTCTTAGGTTCTCATGAAAGTTGTAGGCCTATGTTTTACCTTTCCATCCATACAAAGTAGACCTAAATTGGAGTTCTATAACTTTAGATATGACTTAATTATAGAACAATATTCTAGTTTAGGCTATACTATCATTTCTTTTCTAAGTTTGGCCATCTCTTTGTCCTTTCAATCTCAGTTCTTAAACTCATCAATCAATCCTTTTTATTTATGTGATAGGCCTACATTTAAAATGAATATTTACTATAAATTAAAGTTATTTTATATTATTAGATATGTTATTATAAAACATGTTTTAGTTAAGGAGTTATTGATACTTCGAGTGCAAAATGACAATATAAAACTTTGATAAAAATATTATTTTAAATACTAATCAAGTCATAATCACAACTATGATTTTAGTCTTAGTTTGTAAAAATTTATGTCTTTTAGTTTTATTAATAGAGCATAATATTTATGTTTTGTTGTTTCTTATATTTTTTTAAGTGTATTTTAGGTTTGTCAGTAGTCGTTGTTTTAGGTAATGTCTTCTATATTTTATTTTTCTACCTTAGAATATTGAGGACAATGTCTCATTTTGATTGAGGAGAAAGGGTGGTAGTTCATATTAAAAAAAAAGAAGCTAACTATGTTTTCTATTTCATAAACCATTTGCAAAACTATTATTACTAAGATGCTAGAGTAATGAGAAATTTTGTTGACTCTTGAGATGTATTTTGGTAAATATTTGTCAATGGTTATTTGCAATATTCATGACAAGGTTTATCAAAATACTTCTTGAAATATTCATGTTTACAAACTCTAGCATTGTTATTAATTAATTCTGCTCATATACTCTTTTAACAAGTATTTTTAAACTTTTATTTTTACATACACACTTTAACATATGATTGTGAGCCTTTGAAGGCAGCAATTTCCATGCTTTTTATTTTTTTTCTTGCCATTTATGGATAGAATGTATGGATGTTATCTTTCTAATGCTACTAGAATCACTTGATTTCATCCTCTACAACTCAAGTTCTTTGTAAAACATTGATCAAAGGTCAACTTTATCAATATTCAACATGAGTTTAAACATTGTCTAAATTTTATCTCTAAATTACTCCTTTTGAATCTTACATTTAAAAGTACCTTTAAAACATAAAACAAAAAGTATTAAGGCATTTTATATATAAAACATGAGAAAAATGCTAGGTAAATATAGGTAAAACTATTAAATAATATGGTTAAATAAAATACTCTTATATTTAGCTCTTACTTGTCCTTAAGATAAGAGAGATAAGGTCAAACTTAAGGAAGTCCAAAGTAAAAAAAAAAAACTTAAAAGACTTAGCCAATAATTATAATTAATCTCTTAATCTCTCATTAATGTCTAAAAAGTATATGCATTATAAATAAGAATACAATAAATAACGATAAAAATATGAAATTTAAAACTTATTTAAACATTGAGATTTAAATGAAATCTACAACATACCAAAATGATAGGTCCTGCCATTGATATATACTCCAACACTCATGTGTTTAGAGTTTATATGTTTAAATCTCTTAAATTCAATCAATGAATATGTTCCACCATAAACCTGCATGTCAACCTCATCTCCGTTACTAAAAATATTATAAGTAATACATGAATTGAAAGGTTTTACTTTGATTTATCATGGGGCTACGGTTAAGGTAAAGAAAAAAAATGAAAAGAAAAAGGTTAAAACCAAATGAATTAAAGCATTCTACAAAAATGAATTTTGAAACAAGATATATCATTAAAACACACAAATTCACCATCTTAAAGCATTAACACTTAATTTATTTTATTTCAAGTTCCATTAACATAAACTTTAAGAACACAATGGAACTTTTCTTTCTTTCTTTTTTCCTTAAATGGTCAACTTTTGACAACTTTGCTCATTCTTTTCATCAAGTATCATTTTTTTCTTTCACATAATTTCCAACTATAATTACACGAAATATCAATAAGTTTATGCTTTACTAATCATTGGCCCGTGAGAAAGGAAAACATATGAATATTTAAGGCTTATAACATAAGCAAAGCAAAGAAAAGGCAAACAAACTTAAAAGGGCTTACTAAGGATAATAAGTTTTGCGTTGACTTTTTGGTTCAAGTGGTTAAAATTCCTAGCATCTTTATCATCTTCATGTATACATGTAATATGAATGTAATCTCAATAAGATATAAAGTAAGTCATAGAGATACATATTATTGAAAGAATGTACATTTCAAATAATGTACTAAAGGCTCAAAAGCTTACATTGGTACAAGATTATGAAGTCAACATGGTATATTTTCAAAGTAAATATCTAAACTAATTAAACTTTTAAAATTTGTATGTGCACTCATTCATTTGATTTATGTTTTTATTTATTTCAACTAATTTTCATACATAATACTCATATTCTCCTAAATTAATGGGAGTTTAATAGATAAAACTTAATACTTAAGGTTTGAAAACATAGTTTTCTTTAAAAAAAAACATTTATGAGTTTTTCAAATAAAACACACATAAATAATAAAGAAAATTAAAATTCTCCCCCCACACTTAAACGCAATATTGTTGTTAATGTTGAAATAAAAGAAAAGGAGTTGAATAGAATGACAAATATAAAGTAAAATATGAAAAATAAAAGATAATGAAAAAAAAAGCAAATCTGAATTTTATTTATATAAGTTGGGTTGGCTCCTAGTAAAATTTTTTGTTTTATATCATTGGCTTGATACATTGCATGTTCATGCCTTATTGATTGGTTCAACTAACTATATGAAAGGAGTGAGTTCAATTGTTTAATCTGTATAGAAAGTTTTTAGTTAATGCTCATTGATTTTGAGCACTTTGTTTGTTTCTAAACTTGTAATATTAACTGCACCATAAAAAAAAAATTAGAAACAACAAAGGGTCCAATCCGATGAGAGCACAACTTACCAGGAAAAAGTTTCAAATATGAATGGTAAAGAAGGATTTTATCTCCAACATGAAACTCCTTTCTTGTAACTATTCAGTCATGAAGACTAATGGTCTTTTCTTTATAAATCCTTGCATTCTTGTAGGCATGATTGTTTACCTTTTTCAATTCTTGCAATTGCAACTTCCATGTAATCCCAGGAACATCATAACCAAAGTTGCATTACTTAATAACCTAAAAATGTTTGTATTCAAGCTCCATTAGTAGATGACATGCTTTCTTGTAAATAATCCTATAAGGTGACATCCTATAAGTGATTTATAAACAATCTTATAAGCCCAAAGTGCATCACCAAGTCACAACTCCAATCTCGCTGATTAGATTGCATTGTCTTTTCCAAAATAGAATTGGTTTCTTGATTTGAAATTTTAACTTGGGCATTCATTTAAGGGTGACAGGCTATAGATGTTCGACGAGTCATATTGTACTGCGTAGTAATGCCTCTATTGAACGATTGCAAATATGAGTGTCACAATCACTAATGATAGTTTCAAGGATTCTAAACCTGTCAAATATGTAAGTTTTGGTAAAATTTAATGCAATCGTAACTATATTAATTTATAAAGATTTTGCCTTAATTTATTTGGACATGTAATTAACAATAATAAGGATATAAAAATTATTTAAAGAAAAAGAAAATGGATCTCTAAAATCAATATCCCAAACATAAAAAAATTCATTTACCAGAATACTACCTAAAAGCATTGATTTTTATAATTGATATTACTTGTTTTATGATATTTTTCATATGATTTGCAAAAGTAAAATGCATCTTTAAAAATAAAAGGCCAATAGAGACACTTTCAAGTACCTTATGGGTTGTTTCTTTTGCTTTAAAATACCCACCACAAGAGTGATCTTGAAAAAAAAATGAGAATAGAATGAAATTCATCATATGGCACACATCTTCTAACTACATCATCCGCATAAAATTCCCACAAATAAGGAGTGTCTGAAAAATAATATTTAGCATAAACTCACAACTTGTCTTTTTGGAATTTGGACAAACCCGAAAGGAATTCTTTAATGACTAAATAGTTCACTAAATCAGCATACTATGGTCTTGTTGATGAATGTAACATATACAACTGCTTATCAAGGAATCTCTCTTTGGTTTGCATTTCCTTAGTTCACAGTTGACTCAAATGATTAGTGTAAAAGAAAGATCCATTTAATCAATCTTGGTTTGGATTTATTTTTCTTCAAAAAATACCTGAAAGCTACATGGTCAATAAAAACAATAAATTTTATACAAATAAATTAGAACTCAATTTTTCTACAGTAAACATCACTACAAACAATTCTTTTTCATATACAGGAAGGGATACGATCAAAATATTGATATCTTTTTCCAAGTGTAGGAGTGTCGAAGTAATAAATAACCCAATAACACTAGGGTTGAACCATATAAATGTTAACTATAATAATAATTATAATAATAATAATAATAATAATAATAATAAGTTAAAGAGGATTTTGGGATGTAAGATTAATGTGAAAATTAAACAATGATAAAAATAAATGTTAAGGTTAGAGGATTCATTAATGACATTTTAAATTAGTATAATATAAATCCTTTTTATTACTCAACTAGAAATTACACATATAGAAGGTTTCAATTGGATTATGAATTATTAACATGATTACGTTAGTTATCTTATTTGAATAAAGTTATACTTATAAATATTGTCAAGCATTCATGATTATAACTTATGTTAACAACAAATTGAGTTCCTTTTATAGATAGACATAGGTTATACCATACGGTTAGGTTATGAAAGTGTTAAGTATTTGTTGTACCAAATATTATACAACACAAATCTAGATTAACAATTTAACAAGCAAAGTATTAAAAATGAACGAGATAATAAATACAAAACATGTCAATATCAAACATTAAGGTCTATGTTGAGTTTATACTATCTTTATCCTTACATCATTAGTGTAATATTTTCACCTTGACATAATAAACTAAACATAATGAAAGAGAGAAATATGAATAAATAAGATAAGAACATAAATAAAATAAAAGTTAACTAAGTAAAGAAAAGGAAATGAAAAGTATAAACATGAGCTTAATGAAAGCAAAACTTAAGTATTATAAAAAAAATATAAAGAAAGCGAGCAAAAACATGATTGATTAGTACTCAAAAGTGCATTTTTATCATGATTTTATATCATCGTTTTGCACTTGAAGTATCAATAACTCCTTAACTAAAGTACGTTTTATAATAATCTATCTAATAATATAAGATACCTTTAATTTGTGGAAAATGTCTATTTTAAATGCAGGCCTATCACATAAATAAAAGGAATGATTGATGACTTTAAGAACTTCAATTGCAAAGGCAAAGAGATGATCAAACTTAGAAAAGAGATGTTGGTGCAACCTAAATCAGAACACTGTTCGGTAATTGGGTCATATCTAGAGCTATAGATCTCAGATTTAGGTCTACTTTATATGGATGGAAAGGTAAGACATAGGCCTACAACTTTTATATGGAGTCCAAGATCTAAAAAGGTCATTTTCAAGTCCAAATTGTTGCAATAATAAAGAAGCCCGAATCTGTCCTCCAGCCCGAGTACTGTTCAGTATTTTAGCCATATCTGGAGTTTTAGAAGTCGAAATAAGCTGAATTGTTTACACAAGAAAGCTGAGACAACTTTCTAGAACTTTCATGTTTTCAAGTGGCTCTAATTTTGACGTCATCAATGACATTTTGGGCAGACAAGAGAAGATAAGGATTGTCACCAAGTCAAGGGTTGACCATCTACTCATCAATTAGTCATCAAATCAATAGTTCCTAATTTTGGCCTATAAAAGGAGGCATTTGCCATGCATTTAGGCATCTTAGTGTCCAGATCAAGATTATGCTCTTGTTTTCTCTCTTTGTATTTTTTTTGTAATGTTTATGCTTTACTTTCATTAATATCAAGTTTATGTCTTTCAATTCCTTTCTTTTGCTTTGTTAACTCTTATCTTATTTATGTTCTTATTTTGTTTATTCATTTTTCTTTCTTTCATTATGTCTAGTTAAGTTTATTATGTCAAGGTGAAAAGGTTACACTAATGGTGCAAGAATAAGTATAGTATAAACTTAATATGGACTTTAATGTTTGATACTAACATGTTTTATATTTGTTATCTTGTTCACTCTTTAATACTTTGCTTGTTAAATGACTAATCTTGATTTATGTTGTATAACAATTGGTACAACAAATACTTGGCACTTCCATAGCCCATACTGTATGGTATAACCGACACCTGAGCTATGAAAGGAACTTGATTTGTTGTTAACATAAGTTATAATCATGAATGCTTGACGAAATTTACAAGTATTAGCATTAATCAAATAAGATAACTAATGTAATCATGTTAACAATCTATAATCTGATTGGAACCTCCTTTATGTGTGGTTTCCAATTGAACAATAAAAGTTTATACTATACTTGTTTGACATACCATTAGTGGAATCTCTAACCTTGACATTTGTTATTATCATTGTTTAATCCTTACTTTAATATTTCATCTCAAAGTTCTCATCTTCTTCTTCTTCTTTATTATTGTTATATTATTATTATTATTATTATTGTTATTACTATTATTGTTGTTATTGTTGTTATTATTATTGTTGTTGTTTTATTATTGTTATTTATAATTTGTATAATAACCTCCCTATAGTTCAACCCCGGTCTTACCGGGTTATTTATTACTTCGACACTCCTGCACTTGGGAGAAGACATCAATCTTTTTATCGTGTCAATGATCTTAATCTAAAAATAAAGATGTTGAAATGCATGATAAATGCCTCTTTTTATTAGCTAAAATTTAAAAATATTAATTTGTTGACGAATTATTGAATGGGTGGCTATAGCTTGACTTGATGATAGTCTTTATTTTCTTGTCTAAATAAAACATCATCGCTAACATTAGAATTTGAACAGACTGTCTCCATGAAAGTTCTAAAAAATTGTCTTAGCTTTCCAACAAAAAAAATAAGGTTATTTGGACTTCTAAAACTCGAGATATGAGCTAAACACTAAATAATGTCTAGGCTGTAGGACAAATTCAAACTTCTTCATTGTTGTTACAATTTAAACTTGAGAACGACCTTTTCAAATCATGGACTCCTATGAAAGTTTTAGGTTTGTTGGTCACATAAATTAAATGGTAGACTTTGTAAGGTATCCTCATCATTTTCAGAAAATATGGCCAAAGAAGATAATCAATCATTTCATAATGAGAATAACCGTGCTAGAACACTTAGAGACCACATGAATCCCAGAAGAACAAGTGCACCATCATGCATAGTTTTTCCTCCCGATGCATCTCATTTTAATTTTAAACAAGGCATTATTCAACTTTTACCTTCTTTTCATGGCTTAGAAGTGGAAAATTCATACTTGCATTTAAGGGAATTTGAGGAGGTCTGCAACACATATAATAATTTTAATTGTAGTATGAACATCATACTACAATCTATTCAAAACATTGTGTGTTAAATCTTTGAAACCAATAAACACATAACCAATGACTATCTAATGTTGCCTTCTTTTAAGGAATGTCTCCATGAACAAACTCATGCTTTAAACAATTTTTCAAGGCCCAACCACAACCCATACTCGCAAACATACAACCCTGGTTGGAAAAATCACCCAAATTTTAGTTGGAAGAGTGATAATAACAATGCACAAACTGCAAAACCACCATTTCAAGCATACCATAATTTCTAAAATTCTCATAGATATGCACCTCTTTATGCTCCACCTCCTAGAAGAAATCTTGAGGAAACATTTCATGCACTCATAAAAAGCAAGAGACAATCAATACTCAACTTGCTCAAAACATGACATATTTTAAAGATACTAAGTAAGTCTCGATACCTATCCTAACATTGGTAAAATGTTTCTCCTAGTTTTTGAATGAAAGTGGTGATTTGTCTTTTGAAAGAGTTTGTTCTATGAGATGAAAAAAACTTCTTTAAAAACTACTGTTGCATTTCATCCTAAGCACGAATGGATCCTGGTCTCAAATTTTATAGCCATGTTTTAGCTTTATCTTTTAATGAAAAAGGAAAAAACTTTATCTGATGGTGTTCATGCTACAATTTAAATTATTATATGTGTTGCAGACCTCCTCAAATTCCCTTAAATGCAAGTATGAATTTTTCAATTCTAAGTCATGAAAAGAAGGTAAAAGTTGAATAATGTCTAGCTTAAAATTAAAATGAAATGCATCGGGAGGAAAAACTATGCATGATGGTGCACTTGTTCTTGTGGGATTCATGTGATATTTAAGTGTTCTAGCACGATTATTCTCATTATTCTCATTATGAAGTGATCGATTATCTTCTTCAGCCATATTTTTTTAAAATGATGAGGATACCCTACAAAATCTACCACTTGATGTACGTGATCACACTCTCATGCACATGTAGGAATAGAATAAAAGGAAAAAAAAACAAAAGAAAAAGAAACAAGAGAAAAGAAACAAAGTTATATATAAGAAAAGTGAAAAGAGAAAATAAAATAAATATTATAATTTATACAAAACTTACCTCCCTAGCAACGACATCAAAAACTTGACACGACCAAAAGATTGATGTCTTCTCTCAAGTGTTGGAGTGTCGAAATAATAAATAACCCAGCAAGATCTGGGTCAAACCAGATGGAGGTTAATTGTACAAATTATATACAACAATTATAAACAACAACAGTAACAACAACAATAATAATAGTAGTAGCAATAATAATACTAATAATACTACTAGTAATAGGAGTAGTAGTAATAGCAGTAATAGTAGCAGTAGTAGTAGTAGTAATAGTAGTAGTAGTAACAACAACAATAACAACAACAACAATAAAGAAGAAGAAGAAAAATTGATGAGAACTTTGAGATGAAAAATTAAAAGTGAGGATTAAACAATGATAAAAAACAATGTCAAGGTTAGAGGATCCACTAATGGTATGTCAAACAAGTATAGTATAAACTCTTATTATTCAATTGGAAACCACACATAAAGGAGGTTCCAATCAGATTATAGATTGTTAACATGATTACATTAGTCATCTTATTCAATTAATACTAATACTTGTAAATTTCATCAAGCATTCATGATTTTAACTTATGTTAACAACAAATCAAGTTCCTTTCATAGCTCAGGTATCGGTTATACCATACAGTATGGCTATGAAAGTGCCAAGCATTTGTTATACCAATTGTTATACAATATAAATCAAGATTAGTCATTTGACAAGCAAAGTATTAAAGAGTGAACAAGATAACAAATATAAAACATGTTAGTATCAAACATTAAAGTCCATATTAAGTTTACCCTATACTTATTCTTATACCATTAGTGTAACCTTTTCACCTTGATATAATAAACTTAGCTAGACATAATGAAAGAAAGAAAATAGATAAACAAAATAAGAACATAAATAAGACATTAGTGTAACCTTTTCCTTTACTTAGTTAACTTTTATCTTATTTATGTTCTTATTTTGTTTATTTATTTTTCTTTCTTTCATTATATCTAGCTAAGTTTATTATGTCAAGGTGAAAAGATTACACTAATAGTGTAAGAATAAGTACAGGGTAAACTTAATATGGACTTTAATGTTTGATACTAACATATTTTTTATTTGTTATTTTGTTCACTCTTTAATACTTTGCTTTTTAAATGACTTATCTTGATTTATCTTATATAACACTTGGTACAACAAATGCTTGACATTTTCATAGCCCATACTGTATGGTATAACCGATACCTGAGCTATGAAAGGAACTTGATTTGTTGTTAACATAAGTTATAATTATGAATGCTTGATGAAATTTAAAAGTATTAGCATTAATTGAATAAAATGACTAATGTAATCATGTTAACAATCTATAATCTGATTGGAACCTTCTTTATGTGTGGTTTTCAATTGAATAGTAAGAGTTTAAACTATACTTGTTTGACATACCATTAGTGGATCCTCTAACCTTGACATTGTTTGTTATCATTGTTTAATCCTTTCGTTAATATTCCGTCTTAAAGTTTTCATCATCTTCTTCTTCTTCTTCTTTATTATTTTTATTATTATTAATATTATTATTAGTAGTACTAATACTATTACTACTGTTGTTGTTGTTGTTATTACTATTATTATTGTTGTTGTTGTTGTTTTTGTTGTATTCTTGTTATTTATAATTTGTACAATTAACCTCCCTATGGTTCGACCCCGGTCTTGCCGGGTTATTTATTACTTCAACACTCCTGCATTTGGAAGAAGACATTAATCTTTTAGTCATGTCATGTTTTTTGTCACCACCCAACTAGTTTATTATTAGTCTCTAGTAATCAAAACGTTAAAATAGAAAAATACTTTGCAAATTCCACAAAGCAAGGTAGTCATTATTTAACTTCCATTAATCTATCCAGATAAACAAACTCTCATTAAATTTATATACTTGCTCAATATCTCTTAACAAAATATTCATAAACCTTTTTTGTTTTGTTCAATGTATCAACACATAATTATAGGGCTTTTCTTGGAAGAAAATAAATTTTTTGTTCTAATGTTTTAATATATATACATATAATTTAAAACATTATGCATCTTTAACTCATGTAATGAGCTTTTAGCTAATGACTCCCAAAGCAGTTGGTCTTAGGGCATTAGGTGTTAAGACACCCCTACGAGCTTAATAACTAGGGTCACTGATATTGATATGTAGATAATGCAATGTTTGATTCCCTTAAGCTTTTCTCCTCAACCCACGTAACAAGCGTTGGACCAAAAACTCCAAGTCAGTTGACTTTAGGATATTAGGTGTTAAAACACCTCTTCGGTCTTAATTGCTTAGGTTAGGAGGGCTACGAAACCAAACTTATCTATATTTTTATTATTATCATTTTTTTCTTTTTCTTTTTGTCTTTTTTTTAATTATATATTATCCTTTTCCCTTAGTTGTTATCTTTAACAAAAAAACATAAATAATGTAATAATCTAATATGCAACCCACAATATATGTTAAAGTGTGTATGTGTAAATTAAGATTTAAGAATACATGTTAAATAAGTATATGAGCAGAATTAAGTGATAACAATGCAAGAGTTTGTAAATTTGAATATTTCAAGAAGTATTATGATAGACCTTGTTATGAATGATTATTAAGATGCGTATCAAGAGTCATAGAAAGTTCTCCTTACTCTGCCATCATAATAACAACAATTTTATACATGCTTTATGAAATAAAAAATAAAGTTAGTTTTTTTTTTAGCTACTACCCTCTTCCCCCAACTAAAATGAGACATTGTCCTCAATGTTTAAAGGTAGAAAGATAGAGTATAGAAGACATCACCTGAAATAATGAACATTGACAAACTTGGAACACATTGAAACAAATATAAAAAACAACCAAACACAATAATAAAACCAAAAGACACAAAAATTCATAAATGAAGGCTCAAATCCAATCTAAGCTTTTTATGACTTTTCTTAGTTGACTAATTTGTGTGACTCATGGAAGGATCAATTACAGGAATGAAAGATTGTAGTTGGTCAATCAATTGTTCGACAGTAGCAACAGAGATTATGATTTGTCGTGTAGAAGATGTTAGAAATTTCTGTTCCACGGCATGATCAAGAAAAGACGACTTATCATAATAACCATTGACATTTAACAAACCTATGAGTTTATGGTGAATGTGCAGTTGGGCTCAAGAGGAAATATGAAAGATCTCTTCCAATGTGCCTAGACCACCTTGTAAAGCAATGAAGGCATCAACATTGTTAAACATTGTATTTATTCGAGCTGACGTTGTGGAGACTTGAAGTTCCTCTCCAATTGTTTTTCCAATGATATTCCCTTGTGCTAAAGCTTTGGGGACGACCCCCAAAACTTGACTACCTCCTAAAAATATAGCTGTTGACACACCTTCCATTAACCCAAGATTGCCTCCCCCATACACTAAATCAATCTCTCTCAACTAGCACTTGATCAAGATGATTTGCTGATTCTAAAAACTCATTTTCTTTCCTAGGACTAGATCCACCAAAAACACAAATATTTCTTAAATGATGACCTGAGAAACTTGCCATTTCTACACACTTTTGTATTTGATGAATGTATAGGTTGAGTAGAAATGATAGGGAGGAATAGAGGATTTTATAGATAAGAAATTGGAAAAGCAATCATACCACCTATATATAGGTCAGTTGGAGTCTCACACACTCTCTCTCTTTAGTTATTTATTTACTTTTAGAAAAGCATGTGTATGCACAAGTAGTTGTGATTGTGGCTCACATCTTCCCTTGGTTTTATGTCCAATAACGGCTTAAACGCCCTTTATGGGTCGAGGATAGGCTTCCCATCCAGTTTTCTTAAAAACTGGCAAATAGAGTCTTTTTTAGTCAGAGTCCCAAGACTAAATCAATCATGTTCTTTATGGAAATGAGGCCATAAATCATGAATTACATGATGTTTATCTAGACTATAATGAGACTTAAGAGTTAATAGAAGATTATCTAAAGACTCTTTGTGTTTTGAAATAAATCCTACTTTTTGATAATTTTCACATGTTTTGCGAAATGCATATGATTCCTTAAATATGGTGGGCCAGTAAAATCCACTTTGTAAGATTTCTATAGTTCTTTTTTTTATGAGAAAAGATCCTCACGTGGCTTAGAGTGACAAAACTTAATTACATTACTTACCTCATTGTCGGGAATGCATATTTGAAATATTTGATCAGAACAATAATTGAATAAGGGTTATCCCAATAAAAATTTTACACGTTGCTAAAAAATTTTCTTTTATCTCCGGTGCTCCAGTAAGCTAACAAAAATCCTGAAGCAAGAAAATTGATATTTTTAGCAAACCAAGGCATTAAACTAAGAGAAAGTAGAGATTCATCAAGAAAGTAATAATTGATTGATGTGATGTCGGGTGTTGAATCTGTTGTCACTTTTGATAAAAGATCTGCATCAACATTTTCGGTGCCTTTTTCATCCTCAATTTCTTCCTGATTGGTCATGACATGAGAAAATGGAAGTGCTGGCAGGGAATCAGTCTTTTCCTTGCAATATTCAGATTCAATCCCTTCCTTACCCTTAGAGATTGACTCATCATCTTTCTCACAAGGTTCAAGAGTGAGTTTTTTAATAATCTTACCACTGCGAAGAGTGATGACTGATTTGACTTGATTCATGTGTTGACTTCCAGAACTACTTGCATTTGCATTGTATTGCTCCTTGGAATTTTGTTGTGGTTGAGATGGAAACTTACCTTTTGCTTGAAAACTGAGAGCATATGTGAATTTTGCAAGAGTATCTTTAAAATCTGTTATGCTTTGAGCAAGTTGAGTGTTAATTGTCTCTTCCTTTTCAATAAATGTATATAAAGTTTCCTTAAAATTTCTTGTTAGAGGTGAAGCATAAGGAGGTGCATATCCATAAGAATTTTGAAAATTATAATGTGCTTGAAGTTGTGGTGGTGAAGTTTGTGCATTGTCACTCTTCCAACTGAAATTTTGGTGATTTATCCAACCAGGATTGTATGTTTGTGAGTATGGGTTATGATTGGGCCTTTAGAAACTGTTTAAAGCATGAGCTTGTTCATAGAGACATTCCTTAAAAGAAGGCAAGGTTGGAAAATTATTGGTTGAGTGTTTATTTGTTTCACATATTTGACACACAATGCTTTCAACAGATTTTAATTGACCATTCCTTTTCAATTCTAGTGCCTCAAATTTTCTAGCTAAAGATGCAAACTTGGCTTAAAGGTCATGATCTTCCCTAAGGTTGTATATACCTCTACTAGATGTATGAGGTTGAGTTGTACTCGGTGCTTTATAAGTACCCCCGATGTGCCAATTTTGAGCATTTTCAGCTAACAAGTCTAAGTACTCCATTGCTTCATTAGGATCTTTATCTTCAAAAGTTCCATTGCACATCAATTCAACCATTTGCCTATCTCTAGGTGTTAACCCCTTATAGAAATGTAAAACCAATCTCCATGTTTCAAAACCATGATGAGGGCAAGTAGTAAGCAAGTCTCGATACCTATCCCAACATTGGTAAAATGTTTGTCCTAGTTTTTAAGTGAAAGTGGTGATTTGTCTTTTAAAAGAGTTTGTTCTATGAGATGGAAAAAACTTCTTTAAAAACTGTTGTTGCATTTCATCCCAAACACGAATGGATCCTGGTCTCAAATTTTGTAGCCATGTTTTAGCTTTATCTTTTAATGAAAAAGAAAAAAGCTTTAATCTCATGATGTTCATACTATAATTTAAATTATTATGTGTTGCAAACCTCCTCAAATTCCTTTAAATGCAAGTATGGATTTTTCAATTCTAAGCCATGAAAAAAATATAAAAGTTGAATAATGTCTAGCTTAAAATTAAAATGAGATGCATCGGGAGAAAAAACTATGCATGATGGTGCACTTGGTCTTGTGGGATTCATGTGATCTTTAAGTGTTCTAGCATGATTATTGTCATTATAAAGTGATTAATTATCTTCTTCGGCCATATTTTCTGAAAATGATGAGGATACCCTACAAAGTTTACCACTTGATGCACGTGACTACACTCTCATGCACGTATAGGAATAGAATAAAAGGAAAAAGAAAACAAAAGAAGAAGAAATAAGAGAAAAGAAACAAAGTTATATACAAGAAAAGTGAAAAGAGAAAATAAAATAAATATTATAATTTATACAAAACTTACCTCCCCGGCAATGGCGCCAAAAACTTGACACAACCAAAAGATTGATATCTTCTCCCAAGTGTAGGAGTGTCAAAGTAATAAATAACCCAGCAAGATCGGGGTCAAACCAGAGGGAGGTTAATTGTACAAATTATATACAACAATTATAAACAACAACAATAATAATAATAGCAATAATAATACTAATAATACTACTAGTAGTAGTAGTAGTAGTAATAATAATAATAATAAGAACAACAACAACAACAACAACAATAACAATAATAAAGAAGAAGAAGAAAAATTAATGAGAACTTTGAAATGGAAAATTAAAGTAAAGATTAAATAACGATAACAAATAATGTCAAGGTTAGAGGATTCACTAATGGTATGTCAAACAAGTATAGTATAAACTCTTTTTATTCAATTGAAAATCACACACAAAGGAGGTTCCAATCAGATTATAGAATGTTAACATGATTACATTAGTCATCTTATTCAATTAATGCTAATACTTGTAAATTTTGTCAAGCATTCATGAATATAACTTAGTCATCTTATTCAATTAATGCTAATATTTGTAAATTTTGTCAAACATTCATGATTATAACTTATGTTAACAACAAATCAAGTTCATTCATGATTATAACTTATGTTAACAACAAATCAAGTTCCTTTCATAGCTTAGGTGTCGGTTATACCATATAGTATAGGCTATGGAAGTGCCAAGCATTTGTTGTACCAAGTGTTATACAACATAAATCAAGATTAGTCATTTAACAAGCAAAGTATTAAAAAGTGAACAAGATAACAAATATAAAACATGTTAGTATCAAACATTAAAGTTCATATTAAGTTTATACTATACTTATTCTTACACTATTAGTGTAACCTTTTCACCTTGACATAATAAACTTAGTTACACATAATAAAAGAAAGAAGAATAGATAAACAAAATAAGAACATAAATAAGATAAAAGTTAACTAAGTAAAGGAAAGGAAATCAAAGGCATAAACTTGATATTAATGAAAACAAAGCATAAACATTATAAAAAATACAAAGAGAGAAAGCAATAGCATGATCTTAATCTGGACACTAAGATGCCTAAATGCATGGTAAATGCCTCCTTTTATAGGCTAAAATTGAGAACTATTGATTTGATAACTAATTAATGAGTGGGTGACCAACTTTTGACTTGGTGACAATCCTTATCTTCTCTTGTTTACCCAAAACGTCATTGATAACGTCAAAAGTGGAGCCATTTGAAAACATGAAAGTTGTAGGTAATTGTTTCATCTATCTTATGGAAAAATATTCAGCTTATTTCGACTTTTAGACCTCCAGATATGGCCAAAATACTGAACAGTGCTCGGGCTAAAGGACAGATTCAAGCTTATTTCTTGTTGCAATAATTTAGACTTGAAAATGACCTTTTTGGATCTTAGGCTTCATATTAAAGTTATAGGCCTATGTCTTACCTTTCCATCTATATAAAGTAAACCTAAATCGGAGATTTATAGCTCCAGATATGACCTAATTACCGAATAGTGTTCCGGTTTGGATTGCACCGACATCTCTTTTCTAAGTTTGGCCATCTCTTTATCCTTTCAATTTCAGTTCTTAAATTCATCAATCAATCCTTTCATTTATGTGATAGGCCTGTATTTAAAATAAATATTTACCATAAATTAAAGGTATCTTATATTATTAGATATATTATTATATAACATGCTTTAGTTAAGGAGTTATTGATACTTCAAGTAGAAAATGATATATAAAACCTTGATAAAAATACACTTTTAAGTATCAATCATCTGTGTCTTAGCTTTCCATCCATATAGAGTAGACTTAAATCCAAGTTCTACAAGTTTAGTTATGATCCAATGACTGAATAGTGTTCTAGTTTGGATTGAACCAATGTTTATTTTCTAAACTTGACCTTATCCTTGTCTTTTAAATTTAAAAAGTTAAAATCATCAATCAATCCTTTCATATATGTGATAGGTTTACATTTAAGATGAATATTTACCATAAATTAAAAGTATCTTATAGTATTAGACATAATATTATAAAACATGTTTTAGTTAAGGAGTTATTGCTACTTTAAGTGTAAAATAATGATATAAAACCTTAAGAAAAATACACTTTTAAGTACTAATTAAGAAACATAGGTAATAATATGCAAATGTTTTTCTATTCTTTTCCCAAGTACAACCCCTACTATGTAGTTACTCGCATTGCACATTATCTTGAAAGATTCATCTCAATTAAGTGGTTGCATGATGGGGACAGATGTGGCATGCCTTTAAGCTTATTATGAGCATCTTTACATACTTAATCAAACATAAAATCCATTTTTTAGCTAATAATTTACACAAGGGTATTGTCATATTCAAGAAATCTTTGATAAAATATTGATATAAACCTGCATGGCCAAGAAAAGAATGAACCTCCCTCACGCACAAAGGGTTAAACATTAATGAAATAACATCTATTTTAGGTTTATTAACTTCTAAACCACGTGAAGACATAACATACCCAATAACTATTTCTTGTCTTACTATAAAATAATAGTTTTTATAGTTTAAGATAAGATTAGTTTTAATGTATCTTTTCAAGACAAATGATAAATTTTCTAAACACTTATCAAACGAATCACCATATACTATAAAAACATCTATGAAAACCTCAATTATTCTTTCAACATAGTTAGAAAATTTTTTTATTATGCATCTTTAAAAAGTTGCAAATGTATTATATAATCCAAAAGGAGGTTAATTGTATAAATTATAAACAACAACAATACAACAACAACAACAACAGTAATAGTAATAGTAATAAAGAAGAAGAATAAAAAGAAAAAGAAGTTAATGAGAACTTTGAGATGAAAAATTAATATAAAAATCAAACAATAATAAAAACAAATGTCAAGGTTAGAGGACCCACAAATGGCATTTCAAACAAGTATAGTATAAACTCTTATTATTTAACTTGAAACCACACACAAATGAGGTTCCAATCGGATTATAAATTGTTAACATGATTATATTAGTTATCTTATTTGAATAATGCTAATATTTGTAAATGTTATCAGACATTCATAATTATAACTTATGTTAACAACAAATCAAGTTTCTTTCATTGCATAGGTGTCGGTTATACCATATAGTTTAAGATACGAAAGTGTCAAGTATTTTGTATACTAAGGGCTATACAACATAAATATAGACTAACCATATATGTTCTAGATCGATATGTAAAAGTAGTATTTTCTTGATCTTCAAAATTAATAACAATCTAACTATATCTACTATATCTATTAAGACATCAATAAAAGACTTACTTTTTAGGCATTTAAGCATTTGGTTCATGAATAATAATGAGAAACGATCTTTGTGTGTAATAAGATTGAACTTTTTATAATAAATTACATTCTTCAATCACTCGAGATTCAAGTAGAAATAAGTTCATCATCTTTATTCTTTACCATCATGATTCCTATCTTTTTGGGTACTACATGGATTAACGCCACTCATTTATTATCCTTAATAGGGTAAATAAATCATGCATTTAATAGTTTTAAAATTTCAGCTTTTGCTATCTTTATCATAAATGGATTCAACCTTTTTTGCTATTTCTTTGTTGATTTCGCATTGTCCTTTAATGGTATGTGATGCATACATATTAAGGAACTGATGCTTTGATATCGGCTAAAGTTCAACCAATGATAGTTTTGTGATCGTGTAATAATTTCATAAACTTTTCCTCTTATGCACTTCTCAAACCTTTTTATTATGATAACGAAGAGTGTATTGTTGTTGTTATTGAATACATACTTCAAATTATTAGGTAATTTGGTTCTTATTTTTATTTATTTTATTTTGTTAAAGTTATTTTTCTTTTTAATTTCACTTCAATCAAAAATTTATTTTTATTTTTATGTTATTTTTCATCCTCATTCATTTGATTTTTGGTCCGTTTACTAAATTAATTTTCTTTTCAATTTAATTTTTCAATCAAATATAAGATTTATTTTGTATTTTAATTTTGATATTTATTTTATTAATTGTTATTTCTTATTTTGAATCCTTTCATATAATTGAATTTATTTTTTTAATTTTATTTTTTAATATTTAATTAATTAAAAGTTGGGTTTTATTATTATTTTTAGATATACACATTAATTATTTAAAAATAAACTTTATAATTTTTGTATTTTTTATCAAATTATTTTAATCTTATAATTTCAACTATGAATTTGATGTGATGTTTTGAATTAACACGATTTTTATTATTTATTATTAGGTTACAGGTTTATCCCGGTAGTTTTGGTCGATAAATTCTGTAAGCTTGATAAATTCTATAAGCTTGGGACTTGATTGATAATTAATGTACAAGTCTGTGACTAAATTGAGATATGCCGGTAATATAACTTTACTCTCTCCTTCTCTCTGTTGTCGCTCTTCCCAACCAACCCGAACCGCCTCTCTTCCCTGGCGGCCGCAGGGAGCAGCAACTAGCAAGAACAGCAGCCAACGACACGACGGTGGTGCCAGCAACCTTTATCGTCTCCATTCTCCCTCGCAGAGCTCATACCAACCTACAATGGTATACCTTCTGCCATCCCTCTTCTGTGCTACCTTCATTTCTATTTGTTTGCTTCATTTCCTTCCTTTCCCTTCTTTATTATTGTTGTTGTTGTTGGAAGTAGCTCTTTTGCCGGAGACCTCCTAGTTTGTGTTTTACCGGCTAAGGAGATATTGTCGATACCTCTAAACTGTAATTGTTGTGTGTGTGTATGTTGTCAGTTGATGGAAAGCCCAGATAAAAGCTCTTCTTCTTATCAATTACAAAGCCCTGGGTGGAGTTCTTCAACGCTGCCTCCATCAGTAACGCGGCTGTGGAGACCAGCTGCTCAGCGAAACCTGAGAAACCAATGGTCAAAGTTGGCCTCTTACAGGTTACAATGGGTCTCTTCCTCTTCTACTGGAAGATCACATGCTACTTCTCTTGTCAACACTTATCTCTCGCTAAGGTATTGCCAGCTAATCTTCTTTGTCCTTTATAGTTCCTTTCCTTTGGTTCTATTGTGGTATTTTTTGTTGCGGTGATGCTTTTTTTTTTTTTATAAATTTTTTTCTGTGTATTTTTTTGTGTGGATTTGTTTTTTATTTAATAAATTATAGAGTGTCATATAATGGTCGAATTTGTATTCAGATACATACCTTCAATGGAGCTTGGTGTTTTAAGCGACATGCTTGATCTTCGAAAGAAAGCTAGTTCAAAGTTGCTTAAACAACAGGTCATTTTTCTCCTCTAGTTCTTGTTTGGTATTGAATTGAAACAAAATTCTTGTGCAAATATTTTAAGCATGAATTTGCCTTGACTCCTTGCTTATAGCCTTGTGCTTGATCTTATATCCTTCTCTTTTTCCCCCCTATAGGAGCTTTATAGGCGCAAACTCTTGTCCTCTTACAGGGATTTGGTATGTACACTTTGGTATACATAATTTTTTTTGAGTAATTGTGAATGTGTCTTAGCATGTAACCAAAAAAAAAAAAAAACAAAAAACATTTTATTCATAAGAAACTATTTTGCAGTAATATTGAGTTATGGTATGGAGCCAACCTTCTGCTTGAGTTCTGTAGATCCCCAAATTGTGAGGAAGAATCGTATAATGAAAAATATTTTATAGCATTATAAGACTTTTCCATGTGTTCAGTAATGCCTGTCCTTTGTATATAGACCTGGTCATACTTAGTATTATAGAGGAGGAATTTCTGATACCTTTAAAATGTTTCAAGTAAAATACTCAAGCTCCTAAAATTTTGTATTTAGTAGGATAAGAGTAAGCTGTTGATATGTTCTCTATTCTTTACTAAGCTCAGCTAAATAAAGAACAAAGGCCTCTTATAGCACTATGACCTAAAATTTGACAATAGGATTTTATGAATCCAACCGCAGTATGCATGTATTCTTCAATGTCTTGGAGAATGATTGTTATTTCCACTCTTGGTATTAAGAAAAGAAATAAGGATCTGATTTAGTTGTCATCATAACAAGGATCAAACTACTACACAATTGAATGAGCATTGAAATCTTTTCTAAGAACCAATGTTGAGCATTTTTTGCTGAGAGTAAATATCTTAGATTAAAATCTCAAGAATTTTTTCTAAATAATTTGGTTTGGTTGTATTTATTGTATTTTTTGTGAGATTTTCTGTAGGTTGCTGTTGTAACTTACATGGTCAACACTAGTAGATCTATGAGATGTTATGTCAAAGGGACAAGCAGCAGTCCACTTGTACAATTTTCATGTAGCTTTGAGGATAAAAATGATGCTGGTGATGGCGGTGGCATCCCAGTTTTTGCATTTTGGTCAATCTCTTCTTTTGGTATGTGAATATCCCCAAATCTTCAAAACTTTGGCCATTGTTTGTCAAGTTTTGATGTGGCCATTCCTATTAATGATATGACATTACCATCCTTTTTAATGAACAACTTATGACATTAACAATGTGTCATCGATTTTATACCTTTATTTTTTAGCCATGTCTACTTTGTTTTTTTGAATTTTATCAAGTTCTAATTTCAATCATCAATGAGTAGAATACAACAACAACAACAACAACAACAGTAACAATCATAAAGCCCAAACTAGTTAATATGGATCGTTATCCGCCATTCAACTCCACTATAAACCAAATCCACTTCAGTATCGAGCGATTTTAGATCCTTTGATACCAGTCCCATCCACCATCTTAGCTCTCAGTCTTCCCATTTCCCACTGTTCAGCAGCTTGTAATATGCAGCTTAGGAATTTTATGGGTGGATCCATGGCCATCCTTTTTCTGGGATTTTTTTATTTTGAAATATAAAACAACCCTTTTCATCCACGTGATTGATATTTTTTATAACATTTGTTAGAGTGTTGAAGAGAAGAGTGTTGAAGAGAAAGAGAATAGGTCTAAAAGTGGAAAACTGGATGTACAATTCCACATTAAATACTCCAAAATTTCAAATTTCAAGCACTGATGGGTGGCTAATTGATTAGTTGTCAATTATTATTTTTTGTCCCAACTTTTCTGTCCAGTTCTTTTCATTGGGTTGTATCTCGAAGTGTCTTTTCATTGTAAATATTAAAGAAATGTCTGTTAGTTTTTCACACCTCTGGTTAATGATTTTAATCTTTGAATGATTTCAGAGCAGTTAGCGGATGAGCTTGTTCTGATGTTTATATCTGAATTAAGTTTAAAGGTACACGTTGGTTGTTTTTGCCACGATGAAATCCCATGTGATTTGGTCTTTGGATTCAAGGATCTCTCTTTGTTTGGGATTCTTATTTGCATTTTTCTTGGGTATTCTTTGGCTTTGGCAGCGTGTGCTTGTTGTGGAGTTATTCACCATTAGTTGTGAAGCTCTGGAAGTTAATGAGTTTTATTGGTTAAATGAGCTTTATCCTGGAGAGTTTGATGATTTGAGAAAATGCAACTTGTTTTCCGAGGATACTTGTGGACCAGTCCCTCCAAGACTGATGGAAGAGAAATCTGATATGCCTCCCTTAAAATTTAATAGCCAACCAAACCATGAGAATTTGCAGGTACATGGCTGATTTATTTTCATAAAATGTTCTAATATGTACATTGAAATGTTATACTTGCATTATCAAATAACCCGCACCTAGTACATTGAAACTCCTAAGGGTACACCACATATTATTTCATTCCTAACTGTTAGCCATGCAACAGATATTGTCCTGTTATATATTTCACTTATTTGCTAATATGATTCCATTTACATGATTTATGCCAACCACTCGAGTACACTGCATTACAGGTTTATCTAACAACATGGCTTGAAGAGTTGAACATAGACACCCATAGGTAAGCTCGAGCTATTTGAATGTCCTTTTGTAATTGAGGATTAACATCAAATATCACCCTTGATTTTTATTGTAGCTGTAACTTTATTTATGAAAACTAAAGTAAAGAAATCAGTAATTTATTTTGCCACTCTGAAAATCTTATCAATATTTGTATTCTATGCACTTGTTTAATTGTTTATTCGTGTTGATCTGAATTAGTTGTGTATTCTTTATGTAGGGTCGATGAAATATTTGCAGTACTTGAGGAGGAAATGCATGTTCGTCTTTCACAGTCTCATTCCCTGGTAAAAGAACCATAATGAAATGACATCATTTACCTATCCTCTGAACCGTCTGGACCAAAGTTTCGAGTCTCTTAAGAAGGCAACTGTTGCAACCACACAAGGATTTGCAAAATACACGAAGCTGAACTTTAGCCAGGTAACAGGCTACAGGAGCAGGAAAATAGTTACTTACCTTGGGAGACATCAACTGCTCCATTAATCCTGTTGTTGCCACGTTATTAGGAACTTCCCAAGGCACACCTGCAGTGATCTCATGAGGTGGTTGTGCTCCAAGAAGAATGCTAAAGTTAAGTGCTTTGAGAAGGCTGTAGATGGCAAGGACAGCCTTGATGTGGTGAATATATCGGTACCAAATTTATGGTTTCTAAGAAAGATTGTTGAGTATATTTATTTGTTCCTGCCGCCATGTTTATTATAGTTGTCTTTTATACGTGTGCTCACTGGCAAAGCTGTCTGTTATAGCAAAGTTGTGTTGATCTTTTGGCAAAATATAAGATTAGGTCCGATCTGAAGAATAATATAATTTCAAGATTGGTTAGTGAAATTTATTATGTATGCTGCAGCAAGCATGGTTGGACTCTCATTTTGTGGACGGGAGTGTTTGATTTTTTGTTTCAACATGATTTTCAAAATCAAGCATTGTTGCCCTCTCATTTTATGGACCTATGCGGGAGTGTCTGATTTTGTGGCTCAAAATGATTTTCAAAATGCTTTTTAAATTTATTTTTGTTTCAAACATTAAATTGATATTTTTATAAAAAAAAATATTATTTTGATATATTTTTATTTAAAAAATACTTTTAAAAAGCATCTTTGTATACCGTACATTTTACAGTTGGGAGATGCAGTTTCTCTATTCTTTGCACTTCTTTATTAAAAGCTTTATGAAGGGTAGCCTTTTTTATATTGTTTATTCATTCATGAAATATATAAATAAATAAATGCATGATTATAAAAAAAATTTCTATATTATAATTAATTTTTTACTTTAACTCTATATTTTTAGAAATTATAATTTACATTTTTTGTCAATCAAAAATTTTGAAAATGATGAAACAATTAAATTACCCTACTATATAATATCCAAGAAAACCAATAGAAACACTCAAAGCCAATAGAAACACAATTGAAGAGAGAAAATGTACCACCATTTCTTTTTCTTGCCTTGATTGAAAACTTGCCGCGTTGATTGAAAACTAAAATGAAAATGAAAATTTGTTTACTTGAAGTCTCTTTTCTCGTTTGTAATGTTTCCCTTTCCTATGTCAAAATTTAATTTTAGCGTGTTTTATTGATAAAAAAAATATTGTTAATTCATTAAAATATAGTTTGTTTTTACTTGATTTAACAAAAATATTTCAAATGTGTTACTATTGAAAAGATATTCCCAATACTAGAATCTTTAAAAAATTCAATGTTTGTGTGTTGTTTAATGGATAAAACTTAGATTCCATACAAGTTTTAACTATTGTTTATCCTCCTGATTAATCATATTTCTTTGGAAACCATAAAAGTCTTCGAATTTAATGTTAGGTTTATTGTTTACAAAACCTTAATTCTTTAATCTTTGCTTATATTGTTTTTAATTGGTTAATTAATCATTGTATAGCCAATTAGGTATGTTTAAATGAAAATCATAAACCCCCCTAATTTGAATGTTAGAGTTAATGTTTAGATAAGACTAATTTTTAAATATTTACTTATTACATGTTCAATTAGTCTATCAAACACTTCCATTAACTTTCTTTAACAATTCTTTAACAATTGTATTGCCTGCTTAGACATGTTTATTTGAGAACTAAAACAATCTTTAATTTAAATTTTGTGTTCAACTATTTACGTAACCTAAGTAGGCATTTATGCTCTTTTATTAATGTTATAGAAAATACTATGAAGATTTAGTTTAGTTAATGTACAATAATACATCATTATTTAGACATGGATACTTTAATTATGTTCTATTGTTTGGTTTTCTATAACTAATTTACTTGTCATTTTTTTTTGTTCACATATGCATGACATTGTAGACTTTTTAGAACTCTATTTTACTATCTCAATGTACACCATACAAGATAAAATTATTGAACATAGATGCTCATCATGGAAATACTGTATGTCCAAAGAAATTATGTAAAATTGATTATATATCTTATATAGATATATTTAGGAAAAGCTGGTTTTACACCTTCTTGATTGGAACTTGAGAAAAGAAAGATGTCGGCTTTAAGGGGACAATTGATTTAGTAAGATGATTCATTCCTTATCAGGCTGAGCGAGTGAACCCTTAAATAAATAAATAAAATTTAATGTTAATAGAAAAACTGTTTTTTTTAGTACGATAACATATAAATGCTTTCAAGCAAATGAGATCTAAGGCTGGTATATATGATGACTCCCATCTTATTCTGCTTTAACTACAGGCTATAATTCAGCTTAAACCTTAAATGCTAATTTTGGAAGTAGAAAAAATTCAGTTGTCATAACTAGAGCTAAATTTATGACTAATATTCAAAGAAACAAAATCATTATTGCCATTATTACCAAAGTCATCACCACTATTAAAATTATCATTGGTATTGAATCCATCAACATTGAGAATGTAAAGGATCATAAACAAGACAATACCTACATTCATAAACTAAAATATGCTAATGGTTAACTAATTAGTGGGCTCATACCAAAAGGTGATGAACGAAGTTGTAAAGAGATGGCGTGCCTTTCTTTGTTCTCATAATAAAGTAATCAACCAGTAAAACTGATATTAATGAAGATTCACTTATATGCTATATAAGGGATGACAAAAGACAATTTTACGTATAAGTTAGCTGGAATTGAGACCAAAATCTCATTTACAGCTCATCTAACTTGCTTTTATTACATTCATGTCAAAAGTGAAGAATAAATAACAAAGATTTATTTAGCTGATCTTTTCCTTTTTGTTCGAGAGGTTTTACATTCAAACAAATTTTTGATATAAAAATTAAGGGATTTTAGATAAGGGATGATAGTGAGAATACAATTATTGATTATGCCTCAACATTACATATATTTAGTACAATTAAAGGTGGAAATAAGATACATCTATATCTTAATGATGATCTTGTTACTACTCTTTTACAATTAAAAATGCCAAAGTGGTATTAAATTGCACCTATTGCTATGTCGCGGTGGTATAAATTAATTATCCTAGTATAAAATACAACACACAAGATAATATAGAGCAAACAAGGGGTCGATCCCATGAGGAAGGTTCAACTTAGATTTGTATACTAGATGATATGCAACTTAAGGGGTTTTTGAATGTTATCTAAGTTAAAGCAAAAAAAAACAAAAAACTATCAAGTGAAATTAAATAAAATCAGAAAATTATTAAGATAACAAACCTTGATCACGAGCACATATTCACCTATAGAAATCAGAACTGATTATGGAAATGAAATATTAATTTATATTCTGAATACATATCTCTTCTTAATATTGGTTAGTTAACAGATTCACCGTATAACTAACCCTAACCATCAAACAACTACAGTGTCCGCACTAGTAATTTAATTCAATAACAACCTTTAGATCTAGATAAGTTGATTAATCAAGAAAATATAACTGTCCACAATCTATGTTTGATTTGATTGAATATTTTCCCTAAGATTAATAGCGTAGACCTGTCATAATTATTAAATTCAGTTGCTTCACAAGTTCATATCACAACTCTAGTTTTGATATCAAACTTAACAATAGATTGTTTACAATAATAACTTAGAGTCTGCTTTAGCAATTAAAATAAACAATCATAGAAAAAAAATAAACATAAGAGAACAAACATATTCATCATATAAACTAAAAAGAAAAGGTAAAATAAATCTCACATTTCTTGAAATCTGAAGGTTTTCGTGTCCTTACAACCAAGAAAAAGTGTTTAGTCTTGCATGTTTATTGAACAACTAATAAAAAAAGAGAAAGAATGTATAATTTTAAATTTCCTAGAAGAGGGGGGCATTTTTCTCCTCTTGGGTGGCTGCCCCCTCTTCTCTTCTCTCATTCTTTTTATATCCTAGGAAACCCTAGTCTTTATTTTACAAAATAGTCCTTCTTTAAGTAGACAGTTTACATTTAAGTACTTCAATAACTATTTTTCTAAAAAAGAAGAAATAGCCTTGCATGAAATCTTTAAGCTTTGACTTAAAGGAGCTAAATTGTTAAAATAAAAACTTGGATATCAGTTTAGATGCTTTAAAACGTATTTTGAACTCATTTCTTCATGAAACCTGTTTGTTGATAGAATTTAGTTGTCATCTTTAAAAAATCATATCTCCCTCATATGATATTTTTTTTGCTGAAACTTTGAGCTATTATACACCTTTGAGTCAAGAATCCGAAAAAATTATCAATTGGACTCTTGTAGCTCTAAATATTCAAGTTGGAATGGCTGAACGTCAATACTGGCAAATTGCGAGATTTGGCTTTAAAAGCAACGATTTCTATGCTTTTTCTTTTTTTATTTTCTTTCCTTAGATGTCCAGAAAGATATGAATGTTAGCTTTTTAATGCCACTGAAATCACTTCAGTTTGACCTCTAGAGCTCATGCTCCATGCAAAACATCAACTGAAGGTTAAATTTGCAAATTACCTCAAATTTATTTCTTTTTGCATCTTTTATCCAAAAGTATCTTCAAACATACAACAAAGAATATCAAGGCATTTTATATATAAAACATAGGCAACACACTAGTTAAATATGAGTGAAACTATCAAATAATATCATTGCATCAAAACCTAACGATGATAGGACATCTGGAACCAAATATTTTACAACATATGATGATGATAATGATAGAAATAATAGCAATAAAATGGTACTATTTGTTGGAGAAGAAGATATGGATATAAATGATAATCATACTAATGATTTTTGCATTGGTAGTTCTAGTGTTGATTTGTGTATTTCTTTTATTAGTATTATTAGTGATAGAAATAATGTTGACACTTATGGTGTAAATGAGGAACATAAGGAAGATGAAGAAGATAATAAGTATATTCCTATTAACAAGGAAAGATTTAAATTTTATAATGAATATAACTTATCCTCCAAGATAAGACTTGGTGATATGTCCTACTAAACTATGTACTTTATAGCAATTTTAACAACTTTTGATAATACAGGACTCTTTCTTATCATGTTCTTTATATATAGGTATTTATTGATAACCTTGAAACTATATAGATCTCCATCTCCAACACCTTTTAATTCAATGTATGACACCATTATATTCTTCATTACAATCATGCTTTGTTTAGCCTTTATGATAATAAATCTTTCATTTGCAATATATTTAAGCTTTTGATGCAAAACAAAAGTGACAACTCTTGCCGAATAGATCCAAGGTCTTTCCAATAACATATTATAGCTTGGTTAAATGTCTATCGTTTGTAAAATAACTTGGAATTGCTAAGGTCTGATCTCTAAAACAATGTTGATATCACCAATAATTTGCTTTAGTGTGTTGTCATAGGCTAAAGCCATCAACTTGTTAAGTCTCAAATAAGATACACCCACTACTATCCTTTCAGTTACATATTTCAGGAGAACTTAAATAGTTGGTCCTTTATCATTCAAGGCCTTGATAATTATATAGTCCTTGCATTTAATTATGATGTGTAATATCATGTTATACCCCGTACCTTTTAAACCTAACTCATCTTATATAAAGTACAAGTAATTGGTGGCCTTAATCTTGCTAACCAAAAGTTTCATGGATTCAAACGTAATGTTTTATAGAATATAGAAATCATTTAAAACCTTCTCCAAGGCTTTACAATGTGGTTTTCAAACTTACAATTAATGAAAAAAATGAGATCCCACATTGAAAGTGAGCGTCCAGAGCCAGGGCTTTATAGATGGTGTTGATTGCTAATATGTTATACGTGTTTTAGGGTCATGTGTGGCTGCCAAAAACAAAATCGTGAGTACCTGGGTGGAAGTCCTGGACATGGGTGGATGACACGACCAAAATATTGATTTCATTTAACAAATGAAGTATTAAAGAATGAACAAAATAACAAATATAAAATATGTTAGTATCAAACATTGAAATCTATGTTAAGTTTACACTCACTTATTCTTACATCGTTAGTATAACCTTTTCACCTTGACATAATAAACTTAACTAAACATAACGAAAGAAAGAAAAATAAATAAACAAAATAAGAACATAAATAAGATAAAATTTAACTAAGTAAAGGAAAGGAAATGAAAGGCATGAACAAGATATTAATGAAAGCAAAATTTAAGTATTATAAAAATACAAAAAGAGAAAATAAGAGTATGATCTTGATCTGGAGACCAAAATGCCTAAATGCATGGAAAATACCTTCTTTTATAGGCTAAAATTAGGAACTATTGATTTGATGACTAATGATAAGTGGGTGGCCAACTCTTGACATAGTGACAATCCTCATCTTCTTTTGTCTGCTTAAAATATCATTGATAACATCAAAATTAGAACCACAATAAAGTTGTAGGAAATTGTCTCAGTTTCTAGGAAAAAAATGAAGGTAATTTGGACTACTAAAACTCTAGATATAGGCCAAACACTAAACAGTGTTTGGGCTGCAAAATAGATTTAGACTTTTTCATTGTTACAATAATTTGGACTTGAAAATGAAATTTTTAAATTTTTAGCTCCTATAAAAGTTATAGGCCTATATCTTACCTTTCTATACATATAAAGTAGACTTAGATCTGAGATCTACAACTCCAGATTTGACCCAATTACCGAACAGTGTTTCGATTTGGACTACACCAGCATCTCTTTTCTAAGTTTGGCCAGCTCTTTGTCCTTTCAATTTCAGTTCTTAAACTCATCAATCAATCATTTCATTTATGTGATAAACCTGTATTTAAAATGAACATTTACTATAAATTAAAGGTATCTTATATTATTAGATACATTATTATAAAACATATTTTAGTTAAGAAGTTATTGATACTTCAAGTGTAAAATGATGATATAAAACCTTAATAAAAATACACTTTTAAGTACTGATCGCACCCTTAACCAACTTATTACTAATCCTTAATAATCAAAGCATTAAAATAAAAAAATAATTTGCAAATTCCACAAAACAAGGTATTCATCATTCAACTTTCATTAATCTATCCAAATAAACAAACTCTCATTAAATTTATATATCTACTCAATACCTCTTAAATAAAATATTAATAAACCTTCCTTTTATACTCAATATATCAATACATAGTTATGAGGCTTTACTTGGAAGAAAACAAAATTCTTGTTCTAATGTTTAAGGTTAACTTTCTTGGGTTGATTTTTTTTCTTTTTTTTTTAAATATATATACATGTAGCTTAAAACACAATGCATCTTTAACCCATATAATGAGCTTTCAGCTAATGACTCCCAAACTAGTTGGTCTTAGGGCATTAGGTGTTGAGACACCTCTACGAACTTAGTAACTTGGGTTGCAGATACTGATACGTAGATAGTGCAATGTTTGATTCCCTTAAGCTTTTCTCCTTAACCCATGTAACAAACATTGAGCCAATAGCTCTTGAGTTAGTTGACTTTAGGGTATTAGGTGTTAAGATACCTCTTCGGGCTTAATTGTTTAGCTTAGGGAGGCTATGAAACCAAACTTATCTATATTTTTATTATCATTATTTTTTTTTGCAAATTATATATTATCCCTTTCCTTTAGTTGTTACCTTTAACAAAAGAAAAATAATATAATAATCTAATGTGCAACCCACACTCATATGTTAAAGTATGTGTGTGAAAATTAAGGTTTACTAATACATGTTAAATGAGTATATGAGCAGAATTAAGTGATAACAATGCAAGAGTTTGTAAACCTAAATATTTTAAGAAGTATTATGATAAATCTTGTTATGAATATTGCAAATAACCATTAAAAAATATTTACCAAGATTTGTCTTAAGAGTCAATAAAATTCCTCCTTACTCAACCATTTTAGTAATAACAATTTGCAAATGGTTTATAAAAAAGAAAACATAGTTAGGTTTTTTTTATATATTGACTATTACCTTCTCCCCCCAACCAAAACAAGACATTGTTCTCAATGTTTTAAGGTATAAAGATAGAGTATCGAAGACATTATCTAAAATAATGATTATTAACAAACCTGAAACATATTTAAACAAACATAAGAAACAACTAAACACAAATATTATACTATTAATAAAATGAAAAGACACAAGTTTTTACAAACAAAGACTTAAATCGTAGTTGTGATTGTGGCCACATCTTCCCTTGATTTTACATCCAAGAATGGCTTAAACGCCTTTTATGGGTCGGGGATAAGATTCCTATCCAGTTTTCTTAAAAACTAACAAAAGGGTCTTTTTAGTTAGATTCCCAAGACTAAATCGATCATGTTCTTTATGAAAATAGAGCCATAAATTATAAATTACACAATGCACATCTCCACTAGGATACATCTCAAGAGTCAATAGAAGATTATCTAAAGACTCCTTACTCAGGTTATCCTTAATGAATTGTATTTTATCTTTATGATTTATAGTTACTATTTCTAACGAATGACATTGTGTATTACAAGTCTATCTGGCACATCGGTGACAAACTTATAGTCATTTTGTATGACATTTCTTTATAAAAATACTTTTACCTATCCTAGGTATGTATGAAATAAAAGAATTGGAAGGCTCACATGATAATTGGATCTTTGCTTCAATTAGCCAGTGAATCTCTTTAGGAATTCCATGGTTCATTAACAACCTCAATCTTGCACACCTAGCTTGGTAAATTTTTATAATCGTATTTTAAGGCAAACAGGAAAATAGTTTTTTATTTTTTTAAGATCGGTGTCCTTTTTTTAAGATACACACACATATATCAATTATCATAGGAAATTGAAAGAACCGACTTAAGAGTCATAGAGTACTATTATCCGCCATTTAACCGGGGTGAGAGAGACTATTAAATCAAGAGTCATAAAAAAAACATAAAAACAATGTGAGAAAAACAAAATAATCAACATTTACCTATAGGATCATTCAAACCAATAGATTCATTTTCATTAAGAAAATTATCAAATTAAGTTTTCAAATGATGTCCATTTACCTTGAAAATATTATCATTATTTGGATTCTCAATATCAAAGGCCCCATAAGGATACACATGTTTCTCAATAAATGAACTGCTCCATCTTGATCTTAGCTCTCTAGGGAATAAATAGAGTCGAAAATTATAAAACAAAACTTTTTGACTAGTATTAACTTTTTGATAATTTTCACAAGTTTTACAGAATGCATACGTGTCCGTGAACATGGTAGACCAATAAAATCCATTTTAAAAGATTTTCACAGCAGTCTTTTTTTGATGAGAAATGACTCCCACATGATTCAAAATAACAAAGTTTAATGGCACTACTTACCTCATTATCAGGAATGGATCTTTGAAATATTTGTTCAGAGTAATATTTGAATAAGTATGGGTCATCCCAATAAAAGTTTTTCGCTTCGTGCAAAAAATTTTCTTTAACTTGTGTACTTCAATGAGCTGTCAAATCTCTTGAAGCAAGAAAATTGATATTTTTGTCATACCAAGATATTGGACTAAGAGAAAGTAAGGATTTATTAGGAAAGTAATAATTGATTGGTGTGATGTTAGATGTTGAATCTGTTATTACTTTTGATAAAAGATCCATATCAATATTCTCGGTGCATTTTTCATCAATGATTTCTTCCTGGGAATAAATCATTTACAAATCTTCAGATTCATCCAACTCAGTTTTACTTAAAGTAGATTCAAGTTGATCATAAACTAATTCTTTAATATGATCTACTTCATGTAAATCATTATCATCTCCAAGTTTATATTTATAGGAAAACCAGGGTCTTTATATTTGAAAGCATTATTGTTTTGAAGAATGGTACTTAATTGTTCTACTAAAAATGCTTTCTTTTTCACATTCAGTTTTCTCTTCACAATGCACAAATCTTTCAAAAATTTAGCATAAGAAGAAACTTATTTGAAATTTTTAAAGATTTCAGAGTTGTGATTGACTTTTCTTTGTTTGGTCATGGTATGACAAAATAAAAGTGCTAGCGGGGACTCATTCATTTCTTTGCAATTTTTAGATTCAACCTCTTCCTTACCCTTAGAGATTGACTCATCATTTTTCTCACAAGGTTCAAGAGTGGGTTTTTCAATAACCTTACCACTGCGAAGAGTAGTGACTGATTTGACTTGATACATGTGTTGGCTTCCAAAACTACTTGCATTTACATTGTATTGTGATTAATACTCAAAAGTGCATTTTTATCATGGTTTTATAACATCATTTTGCACTTCAAGTATCAATAACTCCTTAACTAAAGTATGTTTTATAATAATCTATCTAATAATATAAGATACCTTTAATTTGTGGTAAATGTCCATTTTAAATGCAGGCCTATCACATAAATAAAAGGATTGATTGATGACTTTAAGAACTTCAATTGCAAAGGCAAAGAGATGATCAAACTTAGAAAAGAGATGTTGATGCAATCTAAACTGGAACACTATTCGGTAATTGGGTCATATCTGGAGCTATAGATCTCAGATTTAGGTCTACTTTATATGGATGGAAAGTTAAGACATAGGCCTACAACTTTCATATGGAGCCTAAGTTTAAAAAGGCCATTTTGAAGTCCAAATTGTTGCAACAACAAAGAAGCCCGAATCTGTCCTCCAGCCCGAGCACTGTTCAGTATTTTGGCCATATCTGGAGTTCTAGAAGTCGAAATGAGCTGAATGTTTTACACAAGAAAGCTGAGACAATCGCCTAGAACTTTCACGTTTTCAAGTGGCTCTAATTTTGACGTCATCAATGATGTTTTGGGCAGACAAGAGAGAAGATAAGGATTGTCACCAAGTCAAAGGTTGACCATCTACTCATCAATTAGTCATCAAATCAATTGTTCCTAATTTTGGCCTATAAAAGGAGGCATTTGCCATGCATTTATGCATCTTGATGTCCAGATCAAGATCATGCTCTTCCTTTCTCTCTTTGTATTTTTTGTAATGTTTATGCTTTGCTTCCATTAATATTATGTTTATGCCTTTCATTTCCTTTCCTTTACTTAGTTAACTTTTATATTCTTATTTTGTTTATCTATTTTTCTTTCTTTCATTATGTCTAGCAAAGTTAATTATGTTAAGGTGAAAAAGTTACACTAATGGTGTAAGAATAAGTATAATGTAAACTTAATATGGACTTTAATGTTTAATACTAACATGTTTTATATTTGTTATCTTGTTCACTCTTTAATACTTTGCTTGTTAAATGATTAATCTTGATTTATGTTGTATAACAATTGGTACAACAAATGCTTGGCACTTTCATAGCCCATACTGTATGGTATAACCGACACCTGAGCTATGAAAGGAACTTGATTTGTTGTTAACATAAGTTATAATCATGAATGCTTGACGAAATTTACAAGTATTAGCATTAATTGAATAAGATGACTAATGTAATCATGTTAACAATCTATAATCTGATTGGAACCTCCTTTATGTGTGGTTTCCAATTGAACAATAAGAGTTTATACTATACTTGTTTGACATACCATTAGTGGAACCTCTAACCTTGACATTTGTTATTATCATTGTTTAATCCTTGCTTTAATATTTCATCTCAAAGTTCTCATCTTCTTCTTTCTCTTTATTATTGTTGTTATTATTACTACTACTACTACCACTACTAGTACTATTATTATTATTATTGTTGTTGTTATTGTTATTATTGTTGTTGTGGTATTGTTGTTATTTATAATTTGTACAATAACCTCCTTGTGGTTCGACCCCGGTCTTGCCGAGTTATTTATTACTTCGACACTCCTGCACTTGGGAGAAGACATCAATATTTTCGTCATGTCAAGTTTTTGGTGCCATTGCCGAGGAGGTAAGTTTTGTATAAATTATAATATTTATTTTATCTTCTCTTTTCACTTTTCTTGTATATAACTTTGTTTCTTTTCTCTTGTTTCTTTTTTTTTTCTTTTTCCATGTATTCTATTCCTACACGTGCATGAGAGTGTGGTCACGTACATCAAGTGGTAGACTTTGTAGGGTATTCTCATCATTTTCAGAAAATATGGCCGAATAAGATAATCAATCGCTTCATAATGAGAATAATGAGAATAATCGTGCTAGAACACTTAGAGACCACATGAATCCAACAAGAACAAGTGCACCATCATGCATAGTTTTTCCTCCCGATGCATCTCATTTTAATTTTAAGCTAGACATTATTCAACTTTTACCTTCTTTTCATGGTTTAGAATTGGAAAATCCATACTTGCATTTAAGAGAATTTGAGGAGGTCTGCAACACATATAATAATTTAAATTGTAGCATAAACACCATAAGATTAAAGCTTTTTCCTTTTTCATTAAAAGATAAAGCTAAAACATGGCTATAAAATTTGAGACTAGGATCCATTCGTGCTTGGGATGAAATGCAACAACAGTTTTAAAGAAGTTTTTTCCATCTCATAGAACAAACTCTTTCAAAAGACAAATCACCACTTTCACTCAAAAACCAGGAGAAACATTTTACCAATGTTGGGATAGGTATCGAGACTTACTTAGTACTTGCCCTCATCATGGTTTTGAAACATGGAGATTGGTTTCACATTTTTATGAAGGGTTAACACCTAAAGATAGGCAAATGGTTGAATTGATGTGCAATGGAACTTTTGAAGATAAAGACCCTGATGAAGCAATGGAGTACTTAAACTTGTTAGCTGAAAATGCTCAAAATTGGGACACCGCGGGTACTTATGAGGCACCGAGTAAAACTCAACCTCATTCATCTAGTGGAGGTATGTACAACCTCAGGGAAGATCATGACCTTCAAGCCAAGTTTGCATCTTTTGCTAGAAAAGTCGAGGCACTAGAATTGAAAAAGAGTGGTCAATTAAAATTTGTTGAAAACATTGCATGTCAAATATGTAAAACAAATGAACACTCAACCAATAACTGTCCAACCTTGCCTTCTTTTAAGGAATGTCTCTATGAACAAGCCCATGCTTTAAACAGTTCCCAAAGGGCCAACCATAACCCATACTCACAAACATACAACCCTGGTTGGAGAAATCACCCAAATGTTTGTTGGAAGAGTGATGCACAAACTTCACAACCATCATTTCAAGCACACCATAATTTCTAAAATTTTCATGGATATGCACCTCTTTATTCTCCACCTCCTACAAGATGTTTTGAGGAAACTTTGTATGCATTTATTGAAAAGCAAAATTCACATGTGCTCTCAGTTTTCAAGAGAAAGATAAGTTTCCATCTCAACTACAGCAAAATTTCAAGGAGCAATACAATGCAAATGCAAGTAGTTATGGAAGTCAACACATGGATCAAGTCAAATCAGTCATCACTCTTCGTAGTGGTAAGGTTATTAAAAAACCCACTCTTGAACCTTGTGAGAAAGATGATGTGTCAATCTCTAAGGGTAAGGAAGGGGTTGAATTTGAATATTGCAAGGAAAAAACTGATTCCTTGCCAGTACTTCCATTTCCTTATGCCATGACCAATCAGGAAGAAATCAAGGATGAAAAAGCATAGAAAATATTGATGCAGATCTTTTATCAAAAGCGACAATAAATTCAACACTCGACATCACACCAATCGATGATTACTTTCCTAATAAATCTCTACTTTCTCTTAGTTCAATGCCTTGGTTTGCTAAAAATATCAATTTTCTTACTTCAGGATTTTTGCTAGCTCACTAGAGTATCGAAGATAAAAGAAAATTTTTGAGCGGTGTGCAACAAATTTATTGGGATGACCTTTACTTATTCAATTATTGTCCTGATCAAATATTTCAAAGATGCATTCCCAACAATGAGGTAAGTGATGTTATTAAATTTTATCACTCTAAGGCATGTGGGGAACATTTCTAATAAAAAAAAGGATTCTAGAAATCTTACAGAGTGGATTTTACTGGCCCACCATATTCAAGGAGTCATATGCATTCCATAAAAACTGTGAAAGTTGTCAAAAAGTGGGATTTATTTCAAAACACAGAGAGTCTTTAGATAATCTTCTATTGACTCTTAAGTCTCATTATAGTCGAGATAAGCATCGTGTAATTCATGACTTATGAACACATTTTGATAAAGAACATGCTTGGTATAGTCTTGGGAATCTGACTAAAAAAGACCCTGTTTGCCAGTTTTTAAGAAAATTGGATAGGAAGCCTATCCCCGACCCATAAAAGGTGTTTAAGCCGTTCTTGAACGTAAAACCAAGGGAAGATGTGAGCCACAATCACAACTACCTGTACATACACATGCTTTTTGTGTCTTTTGAATTTATTATTATGTTTTGTTATTACTTATATTTGTTTCAGTGTGTTTCAGGTTTGTTAGTGTTTGTTATTTCAGGTGATATCTTCTATACTCTATCTTTTTACCTTTAAACATTGAGGACGATGTCTTGTTTTAGTTGGGGGGAGAGGGTAGTAGCTAAAAAAAAACTGTGTTTTCTATTTCATAAAGCATGTGCAAAATGGTTGTTACTATGATGGCAGAATAAGGAGAATCTTTTATGACTCTTGAGACACATCTTAATAATCATTCGTAACAAGGTCTATCATAATACTTCTTAAAATATTTAGATTTACAAACTCTTGCATTGTTATCACTTAAGTCTGCTCATATACTTATTTAACATGTATTCTTAAACCTTAATTTACACACACACACTTCAACATATGATTGTGGGTTGCATATTGGATTATTACATTATTTATGTTCTTTTGTAAAGGTAACAACTAAGGGAAAGAGATAGTATATAATTAAAAAAAAGAAAAAAAAGAGAAAAAGAAAAAAAAATGAATGATAATAATAAAAATGTAGATAAGTTTGGTTTCGTAGTCTCCCTAACCTAAGCAATTAAGCCCGAAGGGGTGTTTTAACACCTAATACCCTTAAGTCAACTGACTTAGAAGCTATTAACCCAACGCTTGTTCCATGGGTTGAGGAGAGAAAAGCTTAAGGGAATTAAACATTGCACTATCTACATATTAGTATCTGCGACCCGAGTTACTAAGCTCATAGGGGTGTCTTAACATCTAATGCCCTAAGACCAACTAGTCTGAGAGTCATTAGCTGAAAGCTCGTTACATGGGTTAAAGATGCATGGTGTTTTAAATTATATGTATATATATTAAAAAAAGAAAAAAAAAGAAAAAAAAGAAGATAAAAATAATAATCCCAACCCAAAGTTAACATTAAACATTAGAACACAAATTTTGTTTTCTTCAAAGAAAAACCCTATAATTATGTGTTGATACATTGAGCACAAAAGAAAGGTCTATGAATATCTTGTTAAGAAGTATTGAGCAGATATATTAATTTAACGAGAGTTTGTTTATTTGGATAAAGTAATAGAAGTTAAATGATGAATACCTTGCTTTGTGGAATTTGCAAATTGTTTTTCTATTTTAACGCTTTGATTACTAGGGACTAGTAATAAGCTAGTTAGGGGGTGTGATTAGTACTCAAAAGTGTATTTTTATCATGGTTTTATATCATCATTTTGCACTTGAGGTATCAATAACTCCTTAACTAAAGTATGTTTTATAATAATCTATCTAATAATATAAGATACCTTTAATTTGTGGTAAATATCCATTTTAAATGCAGGCCTATCACATAAATAAAAGGATTGATTGATGACTTTAAGAACTTCAATTGCAAAGGCAAAGAGATGATCAAACTTAGAAAAGAGATGTTGATGGAATCTAAACCAGAACACTATTCGGTAATTGGGTCATATCTGGAGCTATAGATCTCAGATTTAGGTCTACTTTATATGGATGGAAAGTTAAGATATAGGCCTACAACTTTCATATGGAGCCCAAGTTTAAAAAGGTCATTTTGAAGTCCAAATTGTTGCAACAACAAAGAAGCCCGAATTTGTCCTCCAGCCTGAGCACTGTTCAATATTTTGGCCATATCAGGAGGTAGAGCATAAGGAAGTGCCTATCTATGAGAATTTTGAAAATTATGGTGTGCTTGAAACGGTGGTTGTGAAGTTTATGCATTGTTATTATCACTCTTTCAACTGTAATTGAGATGATTTCTCCTATCAAGGTTGTATGTTTGTGAGTATGGGTTATGATTAGGCCTTTGAAAACTGTTTAAAGCATGAGCTTGTTCATGAAGACATTCCTTAAAAGAAGGCAACATTAGATAGTCATTGATTAAGTGTTCATTAGTTTCAAAGATTTAACACACAATGTTTTGAATAGATTTTAATTAATCACTTTGTTTCAATTTTAGTGTCTTGGTTTTTCGAGCTAAAAATGCAAACTTGACTTGGAGGTCATGATCTTCCCTAAGGTTGTACGTACCTTCACTAGATATATAAGGTTGAGTTTTACTCAGTGCCTTATAAGTACTTGCAGTGTCTTAATTTTGAATATTTTTAGCTAATAAGTCTAAGTACTTCATTGCTTCATTAGGGTCTTTACTTTCAAAAGTTCCATTGCACATTAATTCAACTATTTGCCTATCTTTAGGTGTTAACCTTTTATAAAAATATGAAACCAATCTCCATGTTTCAAAACCATGATGAGGGTAAGTATTAAGCAAGTCTTGATATCTATTCCAACATTAATAAAATGTTTCTCCTGGTTTTTGAGTGAAAGTGGTGATTTTTCTTTCAAAAGAGTTTGTTTATGAGAAGGGAAAAACTTCTTTAAAAACTTTTGTTGTATTTCAACTTAAGCACGAGTGGATCATGATCTTAAATTTTATAGCCATGTTTTAACTTTATCTTTTAATGAAAAAGAAAAAAGATTTAATTTGATGGTGTTCATGCTACAATTTAAATTATTATGTGTGTTGTATACCTCCTTAAATTCCCTTAAATACATGGATTTTCTAAATCTAAATTATGAAAAGAAGGTAAAAGTTGAATATTGCCAAGTTTAAAATTGAAATGAGATGCATCAAGGGGAAAACTATGGATGATAGTGTACTTGTTCATGTGGGATTCATGTAATCTTTAAGTGTTCTAACACGTTTATTCTCATTATTCTTATTTTGAAGCGACTAGTTATCTTCTTGGCCATATTTTTTGAAAATGATAAGGATACCCTACAAAGTTTACCACTTAATGTATGTGACCACACTCTAATGCACATGTAGGAATAAAATAAAAGGAAGAAGAAAACAAAAGAAATAAAGTTATATACAAGAAAAGTGAAAAGAGAGAATAAAACAAATAATATAATCTATACAAAAATTTACCTCCCTTGCAATGACACTAAAAATAGGACATGACCAAAAGATTGATGTCTTGTCTCAAGCATAGGAATATTTATGTAATAAATAAGCCAACAAAACCAGGTTTAAACCATAGGGAGATTAATTGTATAAATTATAGATAACAATAATACAACAACAAAAATAATAACAATAATAATAGTAGTAGTAGTGATAATAATAATAATAGTAATAGTAGTAGTAGTAGTATTAGTGGTAAGAATAATAATAATAATAATGAAGAAGAAGAAGAAGAAGTTGATAAGAACTTTGAGATGAAAGATTAATGTAATGATTAAATAATAATAACTACAAATGTTAAGGTCAGAGGATCCACTAATGATATGTTAAACAAGTATAATATAAACTTTTATTATTCAATTAGAAACCTCACACTTATTCAATTATAAATTGTTAACATGATTACATTAGTCATCTTATTTGATTAATACTGATACTTGTAAATCTCGTCAAGCATTCATGATTATAACTTATGTTAATAATAAATCAAGTTCCTTTCATAACTTAGGTGTCGGTTATGCCATACAGTATATGGCTATAAAAGTGCCATGTATTTGTTGTACCAAGTGTTATACAACATAAATCTAGATTAGTTATTTAACAAGTAAAGTATTAAAGAGTGAACAAGATAACAAATACAAAATATGTTAGTATCAAACATTAAAGTTCATATTAAGTTTACACTATACTTATTCTTACACTATTAGTGTAACCTTTTCACCTTGACATAATAAACTTAACTAAACATAATAAAAGAAAAATAAATAAATGAATAAAATAAGAACAAAAATAAGATAAAAGTTAACTAAGGAAACAAAAAAATCAAACCGTAAAAAATGATTAAATTGATTAAAATTTTTGAAAAACTTTTCAGTTCAATTTTAGTTTCAAAAACCTAAAACCAGAAAACCCCTACTGAATTGAACTGGTTTGGTTTAAGAGGGTACTATAAATACAAAAAAACATGTTATTTTTCTTAACCCTAGTGTCCAAACTCCAACTGTCCTTCTCCTTACTTTTAAGCGGCACCCTGAATCCTTATAATTCACACTTTCACTGACAGATTTGTAACAAAATCAAGTTAATCCATCTTTATCCATAGCTAGCCATATCCCTCATCCCTCTCCCACACCAACTTTATCTTCAAACTAGCCAATTAACCACATCCTTCTCTCACACCCGACATTGAATTATATGACACCCACTACATTGATAGACTAAACCTTCATACATATATATTTTGCTTTAAAGTTGTGAAGTTACCTTTTTTTCTCTTTGTAAATTATAGTTGGTACAAGCAACCAAACAAGTAAACCGTCATATCTCTTTTGCTATTAATTGTTTTGTTGAAGAAATTCTGTAATAACTTCTGTTGGATCTTGAACCTAAAAAAGCTAGAAATTTTTCTTCTCATTTTTCCAAAATAAACCTCAAGAATATACCTTTTTGCTGTCATTTTAAAAGGGTTTCTTTGCCTTTGATTTTGTAATAATAGGTTGTTGATACTAATGTTGAACATTTGTTTTAGTTAATCAATTTTGAAGCTATTATGTTCAGTTTAAAAGCTTAAAAAGCTATAAAATTATCTTTTTTTTTGTTGTAATTTTTGGTGGTTTACTCAGTTTTGGATTTAGATGTAATGGGTGTTTTTAATTTCTAGCCCTCGTACTCGATGCTCTAGTAATAACAATGAATATGTTAATCCATGAATTCATGAAAGCAATAACAATGAATAATGCATGAAATAATTTGATGATGAAATGGCAATCTATGAAAAGTGATTCTGATTTTTTTCTTAACAAAACTTTCCTCATCTTCCAATCGAGAGTTACTACAAAATAGTTAAGGACTTGTAAATTACATCTATAATTTTAAAGTTGACTCCAAGAAACAAATTAAACCATGTATTACAAATAAAGTTCTAGATGAAGAAAAATATAAGGAATGAGATAGCTATGGAAAACTAATAACAAGGGCTTCCTTAATTTGACTCCAAAGTTTGTTAAAGACTAGTAGTTAATGAATTTTTTTTCTAATTCTAACAAGTTTTGCTGAATTTGGTTTAACATTATTCTCAGCTTTAAAGAAAAAGAAGGGGGGGTTCGATGGATTGTATAGTTTGCCTTGGTACAAAATAGGTCATATATACAGCCTTATATATACTTGTAGAAAGTAGGCAGCTTGTAACTTGCTTTCTACCTTTTAGATCCATTATAATCAATAAAGGTTTTCAAGATTTATGGGGTTCTCCATTTGTGGTTGATTCCATATCCACAAGTATACACATACTATTTTTAGTTTGAATTTTGATGCAATATTACAAATATTTTTATATACATTACTTGCATAACTAGAATAAATATTATCCATGGAATATCAAGAACATGTTTTGTATTTTCAAGTGCAATTTAATAAAACAAAACTACTAGAAAATAAATGTGAAGATATGGCTAAGGGTACTTTATTCTAGCTTTCTTTAGCTACTCAAGGATGTGCTAGATTCTATATTAATGGATAATTATAGTACAAAGACTTAGTTAATAACAATAGAAAAATAGGTTCTAGTCCCACCTCATGACTACATCTAAGAAGATTAAGATTCCCCAAGACTTTCATGATAGACCATTTTCTTTCGAGGGGGCTTAATGAGGACTTAAAGATTTTAGTTGTATATATGCGATAACAAAGCAGAAAAAGAAAACTCTCTCAAAATACAACCTAATTTGTGGTAGTTTCCTGTCATCAAATGTTCATTGAAAGGCGATGCTTGCAATCGTTATGTTTCAAGAACAATAATTCATGTGTGAGTGACTGCAATTCAATTTTTGGTGTAAATCATGTGTTAGCTTAAACGTGTCCAGAATTTTAGTTTTAACTATAAAACATTATACATGTTTCTTTGAATTTTAGTACATTTAAGTTTCTATTAGTTTCTTTGAATTTTAGTACATTTAAGTCTATTATAAATTATAACTATTAACATGTTTTCATCATGTAATAAGAAATGGAAAATCCTTAAATTCAAAATGTTTCATCCATAAACACTACACCAACATCAATCAATTCTCAAATTCAAAATACAACTTTTTATTCTTACATATTCAGGCTTGATGTTAATGGTATTAAGGAATTAAAGTGCAATCTTCTTGTCATCTTGATGTGCTTTTCGATTGAGATGATTTACATAATAAAGATTTATATTTTTTGCATTCATCCACAGGTACTACACCAACATTAACCAATTTTTAAATTCAAAATACTACTTTTTATTTTTACATATTCTAATTTATTTTATTATATTATAATTTTATATCTTGATTTTCAAGTTTTGATGTCATTGGTATTAAGAAATCAAAGTGCAATGTTATTGTTATCTTGCTGTGCCTTTTGATTAGGATGGTGTGCATAATGAAAATTTATATTTTTTATATGAAGTGTTTATTTTTTATGGTAAGGTTATTTGTTGTTTCTTTTTAAGCCCTTTTGAACGCAATGCTTTGTAATTTAAATTTTAACTTGATGTGTGTGTTATTTAAACTTTGATACATGAGGAGTTCAAAATAGAAAATATTAGAAAGACTTGCAGTATATTAACCATAATATTAGCACTACTAATTTAATATAAATGAATATTCAGTGATAAAATATTAAATATATTATAGAATCTTGTGAGAAAATTAGATAATATTAACATCAATTACAAGCTTATAGAAAAGTCCATCAGAAACCTATTAGAAAGCCTAAAAAATACAGTTTTTTCAGTTTTTTTATTGAAAAACCGAACCAAACCAAACCAAAATAAGTTAGTATAACCTGATTCTGGTTTGAATTTTTTAATTTTTTAAAATTTATTTTGGTTATTTTTTTTAAATAAAAACCGAATCAAACTGAAAATACATGCCTCTATATTAAATCTGGAATGGTTCGTTTAAGCCTAATCATTCTAAGACTTGGTTTAGTATTGCTACTCTTAGTTATTATCTTATGATAATATTTAGTGAACTAATATATTTACAGTTGGTGACTCTTGATTATATGACTAATATTTATCAAACCTTTTTGATGAATAATTAATGGGTATATATTTGGGCTCCCAGTACTAAATCCTTGAAAATACTGATAGATAATATTTTGTTAAGATTCATCTATCCTATATTATTCAATATTTACTTGTAATATTTGCTAAAAAAAATTAAATACCTCAGTCTTATTCAATTAGTGACTATTATGGATTCATCTATTTGTAATGAAATATAGTGACTTTAATTTTTATAATTTAGGTGTGCATTTTAAAATTCATTTTGATTTAAATTTTTGGTTTTGGTTGCTCTGGGAAACTATGTCCTTTATTTTTTATCTAAATGTAATTTTTTTAAAAACATTGATACTTTTATTTTGATGATTGCTGGGTTTAGATGTTTATTTCTTTAAAAATAAAAAGTATTACTTCGAAATGAAAGATCAATGTAAGGATTAAACTTTGAAAATAACAACAATAACAAGAGTAGTAGTAGTAGTAGTAGAAGAAGAAGAAGAAGAAGAAGAAGTTGATGAAAACTTTGAAATGAAAGATCAATGTAAGGATTAAAAAATGACAACAACAAATGTCATGGTTAGAGGATCATTAAATTTATATATCAACTCAATATCTCTTAAACAAGATATTAATAAACCTTTCTTTTATGCTCAATATATCAACACATAGTTATGAGGTTTTACTTGAAAGAAAACAATTTTTTTTCTAATATTTAAAGTTTTCATTGGGTTAAGATTATTATCTTTTTCTTCTTTTATTTATTTATTAGTATACATATAATTTAAAAACACAATGCATCTTTAACCCATGTAACAAGCTTTTAGCTAATGACTCCCAAATCAATTGGTGTTAGGATATTAGATGTTGAGACATCCTTATAAGTTTAGTAACTCAAGTTGCAAATACTGATACATAGATAGTGCAATGTTTAATTCCCCTAAACTTTTCTCCTCAACCTATGTAACAAGTGTTAGGTCAATAGCTTCTAAGTTAGTTGACTTTAGAGTATTAGATGTTAAAACACCTCTTTGGGTTTAATTACTTAGATTAGGGAGGCTACAAAACCAAATTTATCAATGTTTTTATTATCATTATTTTTTTTGTAATTTATATACTATCCCTTTCCCATAGTTATTTTTAACAAAAAAAATATAAATAATATAATAATCCAATATGCAATCTCACAATCATATGTTAAAGTGTGTGTGAAAAAAAAGATTTAAGAATGCTTGTTAAATAAGTATATGAGCAGAATTAAGAGATAACAATATGAGAGTTTATAAACTTGAATATTTCAAGAAGTATTTTGATAGGCCTTGTTATGAATATTGCAAATAACTATTGAAAAATGTTAACCAAGATACGTCTCGAGAGTCAAGAAAATTTCTCCTTACTCTACTATCTTAGTAACAAAATTTTGCAAATGGTTTATGAAGAAAGCACAATTAGATTTTTTTTTTAATATCAACTACTACCTTTCACCCAACCAAAATAAGACATTGTCCTTAATGTTCTAAAATAAAAAGATAGAGTATAAAAGACATCACCTGAAACACCAACCATTGACAAACTTAAAACACACTTAAACAAATATAAGAAATAACAAAATAATATACTATTAAGAAAACCAAAATATATAAGGATTCATAAACAAAGGCTTAATCCAATCTAATCTTTTTACAACTTTCATTAGTTGACAAATTCATACGAATCATGGAGGGATTAATTACAGGAGTGAAAAATTGTAGTTGGTTAATCAATTATTCAGTAGTGGCAGCAAAGATTATGATTTATCGTATTGAAGATGTTAGAAATTCCTATTCCATAGCATGATCAAGAAAAGATAACAATTTATCATAAAAACCATTAATATTTAACAAACCTATGAGTTTATAGTGAATGTGCAGTTGGGCCTAAGAGGTAATATGAAAGATCTCTTCTAATGTGCCCAGACCACCTGGTAAGGCAGTGAAGGTATCAACGTGTTTAAACATTACATTCATTCAATCAGATATTATGGAGACTTATAGTTCCTCTCCAATTATTTTTCCAATGATATTCCCTTGTACTAAAGCTTTAAGGACAACCTCCATAACTATATTACATCCTAAAAATATAGCTATTAATACTTCCTCCACTAACCCAAGGCTTCATCCCTCATACACTAAATAAATCTTTCTCTCAGCTAGTACCTAATTGATTAGTACTTAAAAGTATATTTTTATCAAGTTTTTATATTATCATTTTACACTTGAAGTATCAATAACTCTTTAACTAAAAAATAATTTATAATAACATATCTAATAATATAAGATACCTTTAATTTGTGGTAAATGTTCATTTTAAAAACAAGCCTATCATATAAATGAAAGGATCGAGTAATGAATTTAAGAACTGAAATTGAAAGGAAAAAGAGATGACCAAACTTAGAAAAGAGAAGCTAGTGCAGTTCAAACCAAAACACAATTTGGTAATTGGGTCATATCTAAAGTTGTGGATCTTGGATTTAGGTCCATTTTATATAGATGAAAAGGTAAAATAAAGGCATACAACTTTCGTGTTGAGGTTTGGTTTTAAAAAGGCCGTTTTCAAGTCCAAATTATAGTAACACTGAAGAAGTCCGAATTTATCCTGCAACCCAAACATTGATCAAGATGATTTGATAATTCTAAAAACTCTGTTTCTTTCCCAAGACTAGATCCACCAAAAAACAAAAATATTTCTTATTTAATGACTTGAGGAATCTATCATTTTTACACATTTCTATATCTGTTGAATGTATGTGTTCAATAGAAATGAAAGGAAGGAATATAAGATTTTATAAATAGGAAATTAAAAATGCAATCATACCACCTGTATGAAGGCCAACTAGAGTCTTACTCTCTCTCTCTCTTTATTTATTTATGTTATTTTTTTTTAAAAAAAACATGTGTATGTACAAGTAATTGTGATTGTGGGTCACACCTTCACTTGGTTTTACATCGAAGAACAACTTAAATGCCCTCAATAGGTCGGGATAGGCTTCCTATCTACTTTTCTTAAAAATAGTAAACAGGGTCTTTTTTAGTCAGATTTCTGATTAGTACTCAAAAGTGCATTTTTATCATGGTTTTATATCATCATTTTGCACTTGAAGTATCAATAACTCCTTAACTAAAGTACATTTTATAATAATCTATCTAGTAATATAAGATACCTTTAATTTATGGTAAATGTTCATTTTCAATGCAGGCCTATCATATAAATAAAAGGATTGATTGATGACTTTAAGAACTTCAATTGCAAAGGCAAAGAGATGATCAAACTTAGAAAAGAGATGTCGGTGCAATCCAAACCGGAATACTGTTCGGTAATTGGGTCATATCTGGAGCTATAGATCTTAGATTTAGGTCTACTTTATATGGATGGAAAGGTAAGATATAAGCCTACAATTTTCATATGGAGCCCAAGATCTAAAAAGGCCATTTTCATGTCCAAATTGTTGCAACAACAAAGAAGGCTAAATTTGTCCTCCAGCCCGAGCACTGTTCAGTATTTTGGCCATAGCTGGACTTCTAGAAGTTAAAATGAGCTGAATTTTTTACACAAGAAAGCTGAGATAATTTTCTAGAATATTCATGTAAGTGGCTCTAATTTTGAGGTCATCAATGACGTTTTGGGCAGACAAGAGAAGATAAGGATTGTCACCAAGTCAAGGGTTGGCTACCTACTCATCAATTAGTCATCAAATCAAATAGTTCCCAATTTTGGTCTATAAAAGGAGGCATTTGCCATGCATTTAGGCATCTTGGTGTCCAGATCAAGATCATGCTCTTGTTTTCTCTCTTTGTATTTTTTGTAATGTTTTGTTTTGCTTTCATTAATATCAAGTTTATACTTTTCATTTCCTTTCCTTTCCTTTGGTAACTCTTATCTTATTTATGTTCTTATTTTGTTTATCTATTTTTCTTTCTTTCATTATGTCTAGTTAAGTTAATTATGTCAAGGTGAAAAGGTTACACTAATGGTGTAAGAATAAATATAATGTAAACTTAATATGGACTTTAATGTTTGATACTAACATGTTTTATATTTGTTATCTTGTTCACCTTTTAATACTTTGCTTGTTAAATGACTAATCTTGATTTATGTTGTATAACACTTGGTACAACAAATGCTTGACACTTTCATAGCCCATACTATATGGTATAACCGACACCTGAGCTATGAAAGGAACTTGATTTGTTGTTAACATAAGTTATAATCATGAATGCTTGACGAGATTTACAAGTATTAGCATTAATCGAATAAGATGACTAATGTAATCATGTTAACAATCAATAATATGATTGGAACCTCCTTTGTGTGTGGTTTCCAATTGAACAATAAGAGTTTATACTATACTTATTTGACATATCATTAATGGATCCTCTAACCTTGACATTTGTCATTATCATTGTTTAATCCTTACTTTAATATTTCATCTCAAAGTTCTCATCTTCCTCTTCTTCTTTATTATTGTTGTTGTTGTTCTTATTATTATTATTATTATTATTATTATTATTATTATTATTATTATTGCTGTTATTACTATTATTGTTGTTATTGTTATTGTTGTTGTTGTTGTATTATTGTTATTTATAATTTGTACAACAACCTCCCTGTGGTTCGACCCTGGTCTTGCTGGGTTATTTATTACTTCGACACTCCTACACTTAGGAGAAGACATCAATCTTTTCGTCGTGTCAAGTTTTTGGCGCCGTTGCCAGGGAGGTAAGTTTTGCATAATTATAATATTTATTTTATTTTCTCTTTTCACTTTTCTTGTATATAACTTTGTTTCTTTTTTCTTGTTTCTTCTACTTTTGTTTTCTTTTGCCATTTATTCTATTCCTACACGAGCATGAAAGTGTGGTCATGTACATCAAGTGGTAGACTTTGTAGGGCATCCTCATCATTTTCAGAAAATATGGCTCAAGAAGATAATCAATCACTTCATAAGAAAATATGGTAGACTTTTCATGGTTTAAAATTGGAAAATCCATACTTGCATTTAAGGGAATTTGAGGAGGTCTGCAACACATATAATAATTTAAATTGTAGCATGAACACCATAAGATTAAAGTTTTTTCCTGTTTCATTAAAAGATAAAGCTAAAACATGGCTACAAAATTTGAGACTAGGATCCATTCGTGCTTGGGATGAAATGCAACAACAGTTTTTAAAGAAGTTTTTCCCATCTCATAGAACAAACTCTTTTGAAAGACAAATCACCACTTTCACTAAAAAACCAGGAGAAACATTTTACCAATGTTGGGATTGGTATCGAGACTTACTTAGTACTTGCCCTCATCATGGTTTTGAAACATGGAGATTGGTTTCATATTTTTATGAAGGGTTAACACCTAAAGATAGGCAAATGGTTGAATTGATGTGTAATGGAACTTTTGAAGACAAAGACCCTGATGAAGCAATGGAGTACTTAGAGTTGTTAGCTGAAAATGCTTAAAATTAGGACACCACGGGTACTTAGAAGGCACCGAATAAATCTTAACCTCATACATCTAGTGGAGGTATGTACAACCTTAGGGAAGATCATGACCTTCAAGCCAAGTTTGTATCTTTAGTTAGAAAAGTCGAGGCACTAGAATTGAAAAAAAGTGGTCAATTAAAATCTGTTGGAAACATTATATGTCAAATATGTGAAACAAATGAACACTCAATCAATAATTGTCCAACCTTGTCTTCTTTTAAGGAATATCTCCATGAACAAGCCCATGCTTTAAATAGTTTTCAAAGGGTCAACCATAACCCATACTTACAAACATACAACCCTGGTTGGAGAAATCATCCAAATTTTAGTTGGAGGAGTGAGAACAACAATGTACAAACTTCACAACCATCGTTTCAAGCACACCACAATTTCCAAAATTCTCTTGGATATGCACCTCCTTATGCTCCACCTCTTACAAGAAATTTTGAGGAAACTTTGTATGCATTTATTGAAAAGCAAGAGACAATCAACACTCAACTTGCTCAAAACATAACAGATTTTAAAGATACTCTTGCAAAATTCACATCTGCTCTCAGTTTTTAAGAGAGAGATAAGTTACCATCTCAACCACAGCAAAATCTCAAGGAGCAGTACAATGCAAATGTAAGTAGTTATAGAAGTCAACACATGGATCAAGTCAAATTAGTCATCATTCTTCGCAATGGTAAGGTTATTAAAAAACACACTCTTGAACCTTGTGAGAAAGATGATGAGTCAATATCTAAGGGTAAGGAAGGGGTTCAATCTGAATATTGCAAGGAAAAGACTGATTCCCTGCCAACACTTCCATTTCCTCATGTCATGACCAATCAAGAAGAAATCGAGGATGAAAAAGGCATCGAAAATGTTGATGCAAATCTTTTATCAAAAGCAACAACATATTCAACACCCGACATCACACCAATCGATGATTACTTTCCTGATGAATCTCTACTTTCTCTTAGTTCAATGCCTTGGTTTGCTAAAAATATCAATTTTCTTGCTTTAGGATTTTTGCCAGCTCATTAAAGTATCATTCTTCTTTATTATTGTTGTTGTTGTTGTTATTATTATTATTATTACTACTACTACTACTACTACTATTATTAGTATTATTATTATTGTTGTTGTTGTTATTACTATTATTGTTGTTATTGTTATTATTGTTGTTGTTGTATTATTGTTATTTATAATTTATACAATAACCTCTTTATGGTTCGACCCCGGTCTTGTCGGGTTATTTATTACTTCGACACTCCTACACTTGGGAGAAGACATCAATCTTTTCATCGTGTCAATTTCCAAGACTATATTAAGCATGTTCTTTATGGACATGACATTATAAGTCATGAAATGAACAATGCACATCTCCAGCAAAGGTAAATTGAAACTTTGAAAAACTGAATATGGAAGTAAATTCATATTAGCTCTAAGATCATGTAAGGCTCTTTCAATTTTATGTTCTCTAATAAAATAAGAAATTATAGAAAAACTAGGGTCTTTATATTTTAAAGCAAAGGTAAAAGGATTTTTTTTTTCACATTCAGTTCTCTCTTTAAAGTGCACAGATCTTTCAAACATTTAGCATAAGAAGGAACTTATTTAATAGAATCCAACAAAGGTATATTGATCTTTACCTGTTTAAAAGTTTCAAAGATTTTAGAGTTATGATTGACTTTTCTTTATTTGGTCATGACATAACGAAATGGAAGTGCTGACGGGTGATATAATCAAAAAATTAATGTCTTCTTCCAAGTGCAGGAGTGTCAAATTAATAAATAACTTGATGAGACCAAGGTCGAACCATAGGGAGGTTAATTGTATAAATTATAAATAACAATAATACAACAACAATAACAATAACAACAAGAATAACAACAACAACAACAACACTTATAATAATAATAATAATAATAATAATAATAATAATAATAGTAATAATAATAATAAAAGAAGAAGTTGATGAGAACTTTGAGATGGAAGATTAATATAAGGATTAAACAATGATAACAACAAATATCAAAGTTAGAGGATACACTAATGATATGTCAAATAAGTATAGTATAAACTTTTATTATTCAATTGAAAACCATACATAAAAAAGGTTCCAATCAAATTATAAATTGTTAACATGATTACATTAGTTATCTTATTTGAATAATGTTAATGCTTATAAATGTTATCAGGTATCATAATTATAACTTATGTTAACAATAAATCAAGTTTCTTTTATAACACATGTGTAGGTTATACCATACGGTTGAGTTATGAAAGTGCCAAACATTTTTTGTACGAAGTGTTATACAACATAAATCTAGATTAGTCATTTAACAAGTAAAGTATTAAAGATTAAACAAGATAATAAATACAAAACATATTAGTATCAAACATTAAAGTCTATATTGAGTTTACACTATACTTATTTTTACACCATTAGTGTAACCTTTTCACCTTGTAATAAACTTAGCTAAACATAATGAAAGAGAGAAATATAAATAAACAAGATAAGAATATAAATAAGATAAAAGTTAACTAAGTAGAGGAAAGGAAATGAAAGGTATAAACAAGATATTAAAAAAAATAAAACTTAAGCATCATAAAAATAGAAAGAGAGAAAGCAAAAACATGATCTTAATTCGAAGACCAAGATGCCTAAATAGATGACAAATAGCTCTTTTTATAGGTTAAAATTAGAAAATATTGATTTGATAACTAATTAATGAATGGATAACTAGCTCTTGACTTGATAACAATCTTTATCTTCTCTTATCTGCTTAAAACATCATTGATAATATCAGAATTAGAACCACTTAAAACATAAAAGTTGTAGAAAATTATCTCAGCTTTTCAAGGAAAAAAATGGAGGTCATTTAGATTTCTAGAACTCTAAATATGGGCCAAACACTGAATAGTATTTGGGCTACAAGATAGATTCAGACTTCTTCGTTGTTGCTATAATTTAGACTTAAAAATAACCTTTTTAAAACTAGACCACCAATTAAATATTATAGATGAATAGTATTTAAAAGTGCATTTTTATCAAGGTTTTATACCATCATTTTACGTTTGAAATATCAATAACTCCTTAACTAAAGTATGTTTTATAATAACATATCAAATAATATAAGATACCTTTAGTTTGTGGTAAATATTCATTTTAAATGCAGGCATATCATATAAATAAAAAAATTAATTAATGATTTTAAAAATTGAAATTGAAAAGACAAAGAGATGACCAAACTTAGAAAAGAGATGTTGGTGTAGTCCAAACGGTAATACTATTCAATAATTAGGTCATATATGGAGTTGTAGATCTCGGGTTTAGATCTACTTTATATGGATGGAAAGGTAAGACATAGACCTACAACTTTCATATGAGCTCAAGATTTAAAAAGGCTATTTTCAAGTCCAAATTATAGTAACAACAAAGAAGTCTGAATTTGTGCTCTAGCTTGCACACTATTTAGTATTTGGCCTATATCTGGAGTTCTAGAAGTCTAAATGATCTCCATTTTTTTTCCTAAAAAATTTAGATAATTTCCTGCAATTTTCATGTTTTTAAATGGTTACAATTTTGACGTTATCAATAATATTTTAGACAGACAAAAGAAGATAAGGATTATCACCAAGTCAAGAGTTGACCACCCACTCATCAATTAGTCATTAAAATAATAGTTCCTAATTTTAGCCTAAAAAAGGAGGCATTTGCCATCCATTTAGGCATCTTGGTCTTCAAATCAAGATTATGCTCTTGCTTTCTCTCTTTATATTTTTGTAATGTTTAACTTTTATTTTCATTAATATCTTTTTTATGCCTTCTAATTCCTTTCCTTTACTTAGTTAAATTTTATCTTATCTATGTTCTTATCTTGTTTATATATATTTTTCTCTTTCATTATGTTTAGCTAAGTTTATTATGTCAAGGTGAAAATGTTATTTTAATGGTGTAAGAATAAATATACTGTAAACTTAAATGGACTTTAATGTTTGATACTAACATGTTTTGTATTTGTTATCTTCTTCACTCTTTAATACTTTGCTTGTTCAATGACTAATCTTGATTTATGTTGTGTAACCCTTGGTACAACAAATGCTTAGCACTTTCATAGCCTATATTGTATGGTATAACGACACCTGAGCTATGAAAGGAACTTTATTTGTTGTTAACATAAGTTAAAATCATGAATGCCTTATCAGATTTACAAGTATTAACATTAATCAAATAAGATAACTAATGTAATCAAGTTAACATATAATCTGATTGAAACCTCTTTTATGTGTGGTTTCCAATTGAGTAATAAAATTTTATACTATACTTGTTTGACATACTATTAGTGGATCCTCTAACCCTGACATTTATTATTATCATTGTTTAATCCTTACGTTAATCTTCCATCTCAAAGTTCTCATCAACTTCTTCTTTTTCTTTATTATTATTATTATTATTATTAGTACTATTATTATTGTTGTTGTTGCTGTTACTGTTGTTTTTGTTTATAATTATTATTTATAATTTGTATAATTAACTTCTATGTAGTTTGACCTCGGTCTTGCCGGGTTATTTATTACTTCGACAGTCCTACACTTAAAAGAAGAAAATCAATGTTTTGGACGTGTCATGAAGCAAAAGTTCTATAACTCGTGGGTCTTATAAATAACAAGATGATTTTCCTAATTGATAGGTTTGACTTTGAAAATTGAGTTTAGAGCTACAAGCAATCTTATTTTTTGAGACTGAAAAATAAAAATATAGGAGGTAAGATAACCTAGTCAATGATGACATAGATCAACTGAAGTAGATATACAAGGAGACCAATGAGCTTAAGGAATTGATATGGTAGAAAACTCAAACAAAACTATAAAGAACATCTTTACTATAACAAAAAAGAAGTAGTGCCTTGGGTTTGAGATCCTTGATATAGAACACAAATGAATGAAATTCAAAATAAACCTTTTATCAAGATAAAATTTATGAACAAAAAGCAAATGTTTTTGAATATATAGGACATGAAGAACTTTAAACAAAGTGAAGGTACAATGTGGTGTATGCAACTTAGCATGACCAATATTAGATATTGAAAGTCCTTTATCATCATTAACATGCAAGTGACAATTACTAAGATATTGTTCGGACCTCATCAAATTTTCAAGATCAGGTGTAATGTGTTGATTAACATTAGTGTTAGGAAACCAACCGACAAAACTTATTTAGAAAATATTGCTCATCATCAAATTTGCACTAGGCTACTGGCTATGGCTTTGAAATTGAGCATATTGAGGGGATAAACGGTTGAAGACTTTTCATAACTGGCAGTGGACATTAGACCACTATTAAGGGCTATGATGCCTTTTATTTCCTTGCCTCTAGTCATTGTTAAAAGACCTATTAAATTTGTGAAATTTAGACCTCAAAGCAGACTTATGTCCTCTACTGTTACTAGAATTGGGATGCCACCCTCCATGAAAAAGAGTAACGTTGGGCATCAAAAGCTTAAGGGAGTTGGTTTGGCATGGGCAATAAAGAAGCATTGATGATAATTAAAAGGTGGTCTTGTGAAGAAACTCATGGGTTAGGAGATGACTATGAAAATCTACATATGAAAGAGGTTCTGATTTGGTCACAAGGCTTGTTACCAAGTAACTAGTACTTAAAAGTGTATTTTTATCAAGGTTTTCTATTATCATTTTGCACTTGAAGTATCAATAACTCCTTAACTAAAACATGTTTTATAATAATATATCTAATAATATAAGATACCTTTAATTTGTGGTAAATGTTCATTTTAAATGCAGGCCTATCACATAAATGAAAGGATTGATTGATGAATTTAAGAACTAAAATTGAAAAAATAAAGAGAGGGCCAAACTTAGAAAAGAGATGTAGGTGTAATCCAAACCGGAATATTATTCGGTAATTGGATCATATCTAGAGCTATAGATTTTAGATTTAGGTCTACTTTATAGGATAAAAAGCTAAGATATAGGCCTACAAATTTCATATGGAGCCCGAGATCTAAAAAGGCCATTTTCATGTCCAAATTGTTGCAACAACAAATAAACCCGAATTTGTCCTCCTGCCCGAGCACTGTTCAGTATTTTAACCATATCTGAAGTTCTAGAAGTCAAAATGAGCTTAATGTTTTACATAAAAAAGCTGAGATAATTTCCTAAAATTTTTTCTGTTTTTAAGTGGCTCCAATTTTGACGTTATCAATGACGTTTTAGGCAGATAAGAGAAGATAAGGATTGTCACAAACTCAAGAGTTGCCCATTTACTCATCAATTAGTCATCAAATTGATAGTTCCCAATTTTGGCCTATAAAAGGAGGCATTTGCCATGTATTTAGGCATCTTGGTGTCCAGATCAAGATCATGCTCTTATTTTCTCTCTTTGTATTTTTTTTAATGTTTATGCTTTGCTTTCATTAATATCAAGTTTTTGCCTTTCATTTCCTTTCATTTACTTAGTTAACTTTTATCTTATTTATGTTCTTATTTTGTTTATATATTTCTCTTTCTTGCATCATGTCTAGTTAAGTTTATTATGTCAAGGTGAAAAAGTTGCACTAATGGTGTAAGAATAAGTATAGTGTAAACTTAATATAGATTTTAATGTTTGATACTAACATGTTTTATCTTTGTTATCTTGTTCACTCTTTAATACTTTGTTTGTTAAATGATTAATCTTGATTTATGTTATGTAACACTTGGTACAACAAATGCTTGGCACTTTCATAGGCCATACTGTATGGTATAACCGACTCCTAAGCTATGAAAGGGACTTGATTTGTTGTTAACATAAGTTATAATCATGAATGTTTGACGAAATTCATAAGTATTAATATTAATTGAATAAGATGACTAATGTAATCATGTTAACAATCTATAATATGATCAGAACCTCCTTTGTGCGTGGTTTTCAATTGAATAACAAGAGTTTATACTATACTTGTTTGATATACCATTAGTAGATCCTCTAACCTTGACATTGTTTGTTATAGTTGTTTAATTCTTACTTTAATTTTCTATCTCAAAATTCTCATTAATTTTTCTTCTTCTTCTTTATTGTTGTTGTTATTACTACTACCACTATTATTAATATAGTTATTACTATTTTATTGTTGTTGTTGTATTATTATTATTTATAATTTGTACAATTAACCTCTATATGGTTCGACCCTGGTATTGCTGGGTTATTTATTACTTCGACACTCCTACACTTGGGAGAAAGACATCAATCTTTTAGTCGTATCAAGGTTTTGGCGTCATTGCTAGGGAGGTAAGTTTTGTATAAATTATAATATTTATTTTATTTTCTTTTTTTACTTTTCTTGTATATAACTTTATTTCTTTTCTCCTGTTTCTTTTTCTTTTGTTTTTTTTATTCTATTCTTGCACGTGCATGAGAGTGTGGTTATATACATCAAGTGGTAGACTTTGTAGGGTATCCTCATTATTTTTAGAAAGTATGGTCGAAGAAGATAATCAATCACTTCATAATGAGAATAATAAGAATAACCGTGCTTGAACACTTAGAGACCACATGAATCCCACAAGAATAAGTGCACCATCATGCATAGTTTTTTCTCCCAATGCATCTTATTTTAATTTTAAGCCAGACATTATTCAACTTTTACCTTCTTTTCATGGTTTAGAATTGAAAAATCCATACTTGCATTTAAGAGAATTTGAGGAGGTCTCCAACATATATAATAATTTAAATTGTAGCATGAACACCATCAGATTAAAACTTTTTGCTTTTTCATTAAAAGATAAAGCTAAAACATGGCTATAAAATTTGAGACCAGGATCCATTCGTGTTTGGGATGAAATGCAACAATAGTTTTTAACGAAGTTTTTCCCATCTCATAGAATAAACTCTTTTAAGAGACAAATCACAACTTTCACTCAAAAACCAGGAGAAACATTTTACCAATGTTGGGATAGGTATCGAGACTTGCTTAGTACTTGCCCTCATCATGGTTTTGAAACATGGAGATTGGTTTCGTATTTTTATGAAGGGTTAACACCTAAAGATAGGCAAATGGTTGAGTTGATGTGCAATGAAACTTTTGAAGATAAAGACCCTGATGAAGCAATGGAGTACTTAGACTTGTTAGCTGAAAATGCTCAAAATTGGGACACCACAGGTACTTAGAAGGCACCGAATAAATCTTAACCTCATACATCTAGTGGAGGTATGTACAACCTTAGGGAAGATCATGACCTTCAAGCCAAGTTTGTATCTTTAGTTAGAAAAGTCGAGGCACTAGAATTGAAAAAACGTGGTCAATTAAAATCTGTTGGAAACATTATGTGTCAAATATGTGAAACAAATGAACACTCAATCAATAATTGTCCAACCTTGCCTTCTTTTAAGGAATGTCTCCATGAACAAGCTCATGCTTTAAACAGTTTCCAAAGGGCCAACCATAACCCATACTCATAAACATACAACCCTGGTTAAAAAAATCACCCAAATTTTAGTTGGAAGAGTGAGAACAATAATGCACAAACTTCACAACCACTGTTTCAAGGACACCATAATTTCCAAAATTCTCATAGATATACACTCCTACAAGAAATCTTGAGGAAACATTGCATGCATTCATTGAAAAGCAAAAGACAATCAATACTCAACTTGCTCAAAGCATAACAGATTTTAAAGATACTCTTGCAAAATTAACATTTGCTTTTAGTTTCTATGAGAAAGGTAAGTTTCCATCTTAACCACAACAAAATCCTAAAGGGCATTACAATGCAAATGCAAGTAGTTCCAGAAGCCAATACATGGATCAAGTCAAATCAGTCACTACTCTTCGCAGTGGTAAGGTCATTGAAAAACCCTCTCTTAAACCTTATGAGAAAGATAGTGAGTCAATCTCTAAGGGTAAGGAAGGGGTTGAATTTGAAAATTGCAAAGAAAAGACTGATTCTCCGCCAGCACTTCCATTTCCTCAAGCCATGACCAAACAAAGGAAAGTCAATCATAACTCTGAAATTTTTGAAACTTTCAAATAGGTAAGGATCAATATACCTTTGTTGGGTGCTATTAAACAGGTTTCTTCTTATGCTAAATTTTTGAAAGATCTATACACTATGAAGAGGAAACTGAATGTGAAAAAGAAAGCCTTTTTAACCGAACAAGTAAGTGTTATTCTTCAGAACAATAATGCTTTGAAATATAAAGACCGTGGTTGTCCTATAATTTCTTGCTTTATTGGAGAGCATAAAATTGAAAGAGTCTTACTTGATCTTGGTGCTAGTGTGAATTTACTTCCATATTCAGTTTTTCAAAGTCTCAATCTAGGTAAGTTAAAACCAACTTTTATATCTATTTTATTTGCCGATAGATCTGTAAAAGTGCCTAGAGGAATAATTAAAGATGTGTTAGTACAAGTTGATAAATTCATTTAACTTGTGGATTTTGTTGTCTTTGACACAACTTGTTGAAGCATGTAATTTATTTTATGTTATTTTAGAAAGTCTGTTTTTTGCAACTTCTAATACATTAATTAATTGTAAGAATGGACTAATGAAGCTATCATTTGAAAACATGACATTGGAGATGAATATTTTCAACATTTGCAAGCAACTTGGAGATGATAATGATTTACAAGAAATAGATCATATTGATGAATTAGTTTATGATCAACTTAAATCTACTTTAAGTAAAAATGAGTTGGATGAATCTAAAGATTTGTAAATGATTTATTCTGAGGAAGAAATCATGGATGAAAAAAGCATCGAAAATGTTGATGCGAATCTTTTATCAATAGTGAAAACAAATTCGACATCTTACATCACACCAATCGACGATTACTTTCCTGACAAATCCTTACTTTCTCTTAATCCAATGCCTTGGTATGATAAACATATCAATTTTCTTGCTTTAGGAGATTTGCCAGCTGATTGGAGTACCCAAGACAAAGAAAAGTTTTTGAACGAAGTGAAGAATTTTTATTGTGATGACCCTAACTTATTCAAATATTGTCCTAATCAAATATTTTAAAGATTCATTCCTGATAATAAGGTAAGTAGTGTCATTAAACTTTGACATTTTGAAGCATGTGGAAGTTATTTCTCTTAAAAAAGGACACCTGCAAAAATCTTTCAAAATGGATTTTATTGACCTACCATGTTCAAGGATACGCATGCATTCTGCAAAACTTGTGAAAATTGTCAAAAAGTTTTGTTTTATAATTCTCAACTCTATGCATTCCTTAGATAGTTAAAACCAAGATGGAGCAATCCTTATGGGGCCTGTGATATTGGGAATTTAATGAATGACAATGATTTTAAGCAAAATGGACATCGTTTGAAAGCTTACTTTGATAATTTTCCTAGTGAAAATGAATCAACTGGTTGGAATGATCTTTTAGATAAAGGTTGATTATTTTATTTTTCTCACATTGTTTTTGTGTTTCTTTTTTAGTGATTTTTGCTAGTTTCTCTCACCCTAGTCAAATGGCAGATAACGGTACTCCGTGACTTAAGTTAGTTTTTTTAGTTTTCCATAATAACTGATATCTGTATATATATATTTATGCAATTCTTTGAATCTCTCTTCAAATTCTCATTTGAAAATGGACACTAATCTTGAAAAATTGAAAAAGTATTTTCCTGCTCTGTCTCAGAATGCGATTACAAAAAATTTACCGTGCTAGATGTGCAAGATTGAGATTGTTAAAGAATCATGGAATTCCTAGAGATATTCGATGGTTGATTGAAGCAAAGGTCCAATTATCAACTGAGTCCTCTAACTCCTTTATTTCACATATGTCTGGAATAGGTAAAAGCAATTTTGCAAAGAAACATCGTGCAAAATGACTGAAAGTCTATCATTGATGTGCTAGATGGACTTGTAATGCACAATGTCGTTCTTTAGGAATGATATCTATAAACCGTGAAGATAAAATACAATTTATTAAGGATGGCCTGAGTAAGGAGTCTTTAGATAACCTTCTATTGACTTTTGAGACGCATCCTAGTGGAGATGTGCATCGTGCAATTCATGATTTATGGTCACTATTTCATAAAGAACATGATCGACTTAGTCTTGGGAATCTGACTAAAAAAGACCCTGTTTGCCAGTTTTTAAGAAAACTGGATGGGAAGCCTATCCCCGACCCATAGAGGGCGTTTAAGTCATTCTTGGATGTAAAACCAAAGAAAGATATAAGCCACAATCATAACTACCTGTACATATACATGCTTTTTTGAAAGTAAATAAATAAAGAAAAAGAGAGTGTATGTGAGACTCTAGCTGGCCTACATATAGATGGTATGATTGTCTTTCTAATTTCTCATCTATAAAACCTTCTCTTCCTTCCTTTCATTTCTACTTAACCCATACATTCAACAAATACAAAAGTGTGTAGAAATGGCAAGTTCCTCAGGTCATCATATAAGAAATAGTTGTTTTTGGTGGATCTAGTCCTGAGAAAGAAAAGGAGTTTTTAGAATCAACAAATCATCTTGGTCAAGTGCTAACTGAGAGAAAGATTCATTTAGTGTATGGGGAAGGTAATCTTAGGTTAATGGGAGGTGTGTCAATAGTTGCATTCTTAGGAGGTAGTCAAGTTTTGGGGGTTGTCCCCGAAGCTTTAGCATAAGGGGATATCATTGGAATAATAATTGGAGAGGAACTATAGGTCTCCACAATGTCTACTCAAATGAATGCAATGTTTAACCATGTTGATGCCTTCATTGCCTTACCAGGTGATCTAGGTACATTAGAAGAAATCTTTCATATTTCCTCTTAGGCCCAACTGCACATTTACCATAAACCCATAGGTTTGTTAAATATTAATGGTTATTATGATAAGTTGTTGTTTTTTCTTAATCATGCTGTGGAATAGGAATTTCTAACATCTTCTGCATAAAAAATCATAATCTCTGCTACTACTAGTGAACAATCTTTCATTCCTATAATCAATCCCCAACTACAATCTTTCATTCCTTTAATTGATCCTTCCATGAGTCGTATAAATTAGTCAACTAAGAAAAGTCAGGAAAACCTTAGATTGGATTTGAGCCTTCATTTGTGAATCTTGTGTCTTTTGGTTTTATTATTGTGTTTTGTTGTTTCTTATATTTATTTCAATGTGTTTTAGGTTTATCAGTGTTCGTTATTTCAGGTGATATCTTCTATACTCTATCTTTCTACCTTTAAACATTGAGGACAATGTCTTGTTTAGTTAAGGGGAGAGGGTAGTAGCTAAAAAAACAAAAAAAAAAACTAATTGTGTTTTCTATTTCATAAAACATGTGCAAAATTGTAGTTACTATGATGATAGAGTAAAGAGAACTTTTTATAACATTTGAGATGCATCTTAGTAATCATTCGTAACAAGGTCTATCATAATACTTCTTGAAATATTCAGATTTACAAACTCTTGCATTGTTATCACTTAATTCTGCTCATATACTTATTTAACATGTATTCTTAAACTTTAATTTACACACACACACATTTTAACATATGATTGTGGGTTGCATATTGGGTTATTATATTATTTATGTTTTTTTGTTAAAGGTAACAACTAAGGGAAAGGGATAATATATAATTAAAAAGAAAAAAAAGAAAAAAAGAAAAAGAAAAAATGATAATAATAAAAAATATAGATAAGTTTAGTTTCATAGCCTCGCTAACCTAAACAATTAAGCTTGAAGGGGTGTTTTAACACCTAATACCCTAAAGTCAACTAACTTGGGAGTTATTGACCCAACGCTTATTACATGGGTTCAGGAGAAAAGCTTAAGGGAATCAAACATTGCACTATTTACATATTAGTATTTGCGACCCGAATTACTAACTTGTAAGGGTGTCTTAACACCTAATGCCCTAAGACCAACTGGTCTGGGAGTCATTAGCTGAAAGCTCGTTACATGGGTTAAAGATGCATGATGTTTTAAATTATATGTATATATTAAAAAAAAAAGAAAGAGAAGGTAAAAATAATAATCCCAACCCAAGAAAGTTAACCTTAAACATTAGAACAAAAATTTTGTTTTCTTCTAGGAAAAGCTCCATAATTATATGTTGATACATTGAGCACAAAAGAAAGGTTTATGAATATCTTGTTAAGAGGTATTGAGCAGGTATATAAATTTAATGAGAGTTTATTTATACGAATAGATTAATGAAAGTTAAATGATGACTACCTTGCTTTGTGGAATTTGCAAAGTATTTTTCTATTTTAACGTTTTGATTATTAGGGACTAGTAATAAGCTTGTTAGGGGGTATGATTAATACTTAAAAGTGCATTTTTATCAAGGTTTTCTATCATCATTTTGCACTTAAAGTATCAATAACTCCTTAACTAAAACATGTTTTATAATAATATATCTAATAATATAAGATACCTTTAATTTATAGTAAATGTTCATTTTAAATCCAGGCCTATCATATAAATGAAAGGATTGATTGATGAATTTAAGAATTCAAATTGAAATGATAAAGAGATGGTCAAACTTAGAAAGGAGATGTCGATGCAATCCAAACTGGAATACTATTCTATAATTGGGTCATATCTGGATCTATAAATCTCATATTTAGGTCTACTTTATATGGATGGAAAGGTAAGACATAGGCCTACAACTTTCATATGGAGTCCAAGATCTAAAAAGACCATTTTCAAGTCCAAATTGTTGCAACAACAAAGAAGCCCGAATCTGTCCTCCACCTCGAGCATTGTTCAGTATTTTGACCATATCTGGAGTTCTAGAAGTCGAAATAAGCTTAAGGTTTTACAAAAAAAAGCTGAGACAATTTCCCACAACATTCATGTTTTCAAGTGGTTCCAATTTTGACGTTATCAATGATGTTTTGAGTATACAAGAAAAGATAAGGATTGTCACAAACTCAAGAGTTGGCCACCTACTCATCAATTAGTCATCAAATCAATAGTTCCCAATTTTGGCTTATAAAAGAAGGCATTTGCCATGCATTTAGGCATCTTGGTGTCTAAATCAAGATCATACTCTTATTTTCTCTCTTTGTATTTTTTGTAATATTTATGTTTTGCTTTCATTAATATCAAGTATTTGCCTTTCATTTACTTAGTTAACTTTTATCGTATTTATGTTCTTGTTTTGTTTATGTATTTTTCTTTCTTACAATATGTCTAGTTAAGTTTATTATGTCAAGGTGAAAAGGTTGCACTAATGGTGTAAGAATAAGTATAGTGTAACTTAATATGGACTTTAATGTTTGATACTAACATGTTTTATATTTGTTATCTTGTTCACTCTTTAATATTTTACTTGTTAACTGACTAATCTTGATTTATGTTGTGTAACCCTTGGTACAACAAATATTTGGCACTTTCATAGCCCATATTGTATGGTATAACCAACTCCTAAGCTATGAAAGGAACTTGATTTGTTGTTAACATAAGTTATAATCATGAATGCTTGACGAAATGCACAAGTATTAATATTAATTGAATAAGATGACTAATGTAATCATGTTAACAATCTATAATATGATTGGAACCTCCTTTGTGTGTGGTTTTTAATTGAATAATAAGAGTTTATACTATACTTGTTTGACATACCATTAGTGGATCTTCTAACCTTGACATTGTTTGTTATCGTTGTTTAATCCTTACTTTCATTTTCCATTTCAAAATTCTCATCAATTTTTTTTTATTGTTGTTATTACTACTAATACTACTACTATTATTAATATAGTTATTACTATTATTGTTGTTGTTGTTGTTATTGTTCGTGTTGTTGTATTATTATTATTTATAATTTGTACAATTAACCTCCATATGGTTCGACCCCGGTCTTGCTGGATTATTTAGTACTTCAACACTCCTACATTTGGGAGAAAGACATTAATTTTTTAGTCGTGTCACCAAGTCTTTGAACTCATCCTAAATACTATAAAACACATACAAATTAAAGTCCTATAGTGAAATTGGTTAGCCAACAACAACTAATTCATCTAATAATACCTTTGCTTTTTGCATAAACACAGTGACCGAATCATTATGTTGTCGAAAATTTTGAAAGAAGCCATGAAGTTGCATGATATAAGAATTAGATGGAGAAGCAAAAGCTTGCTCATAAGTATGTCAAACACGGTATGAGGTTTCACAATCAACATCAAGATTGAGAACATCCATTAAAAGCGAAGAAAGCAATGCACTTAGAATAAATTGCTCTTGCTATTTCTAAAGAACAAAAAATGATTAACTGAAGAGAAATACCATTAACAACAACCACACGAGGAGGACATGAGAAGGAATCATCAACAAAGTGAAAAATACTTCATCTAATTTTATCTGTATTCACCAATACATGTAATTTTTATTTGTAAGTTTTAGAGAAATAACTTGATGATTATTAAAGAGTGGAATAATAACATCCACGAAAGCAAGATGAACGACAATTGTAGCATTAAAGGAAGTCTGCAAATTTGAAACATCCATGGCAAGATTTCGACCAATAAAAGCAAGAAAAGAATGCAGAGTAGAGAAAGAGAACAAGTTCTGCAGAAACATGATAGGAGTTGGGGAAGAATCCAAAGCTGACAGGGAAAAGGAAGGCTACACTAGTGGTTAAGGAGGAGAGGAAGTCTATATCGGTGGTTGAACAGAAGAGTCTATATTGAAAAGAAGGAAAAAAAGTTTTAAATTGTTAGGGTTCTCATGTCAAATGGAGAATAATAGAAGCTTCAACCTATTAGTTATCTAACATTATATCTATATATATATATATGGTAATTTACAATAGTTAATACAGAGATTACAGCATTATAATAAAACACAACTTCTTTTAATCATTTTTCTTCATATTTCCTTAGTAAAATAAGCAATTTTAACATGTATTGTGTTGACCCATTTTATGACTCAAACTCTTTTTTTCCTTTAGAACCAAATAATATAAACTATATTAATACAAATACCAGACCAAATGCAAAGTATTTATGTGGATAATGCATGAATTTAATTAAATATATACATGTACTATTATTAGATTCTAGAAATAAAGTTTATCTTCCAACGAGAACTTGATTCCAGTACAACAAGCACAAGATACACGCAACTTAGGATAAATAGATGCATCGAGCTTTGAAATTAAAGATCAAGAGAGTAGGGAAAACTAGTGGAAGGCAACCAACTAGCCCCTCCAACGAAAATTCTAGCAGTAAAGGGCTGTACCTCAATCGCACTAGTAACCACCTTGAAACCTTTCCAATTCACCCTAATGGAAGTGTTGGCTCCTGGTCCAGTATTCTGATACTCTTTATAGACCAATGTATCGAGAGCAAAGTCACCATCCCACTCAAACCAACCTGCAGGGTCTATAATATCGCTTATCTCTGTCTGCATTATGATAGTTCTCGAGTACAGCTTCCATGGCCTGCCTAAATACGAACGGAAATTGCTCTTTTCGGCTAGCAAATCTTGAGTTGCACCAATCCTGCATTTTTGGATCACTATGCCTGTGTTTTCGTTAGGGTCATTGCGGCCTTGTGCTGTAACCATATTCTTTTGGCCTGGATTGGGGCGACGGGCATGTATGTCACAGTTTTGGAATACAGCTGCTGCATTACCAAATATAAAATCTACCGACCCAATTATGATGCAACTAACATAGAATTGGCGAAGTGAATGTACGTAGAGGGTATCCTGGTATGCTATCATGCCACACCTATAGAATGCTGAGAGGTCTGATCCCACACGAATTGCAACAGCTTGGTGTTTTGATGGTCCTGCTGAATTTTGAAATGTTATATCCCTGGCCAAGAACCCGTCTCCAACAGCAGCTGCAAGACCATGACACTCCTTAAAATATGTTTAAAACTTACCCAATAGTTTGCAGAAGAAATTGGACATAATCATGAATTCAAACATACACTGAGATATAAAAAAACTAAAACTAAAACTAAAAGAACTCAAGACCAAGCATGTTAATTCTTCGTTATATTTCCAGTTTTTCTATTTTCTTGGTGTCTTACTAATAGCATTAAATTCTCCATTGTCTTATTGTCTCAATGAATAGCATTCAAACATCCACATTAAATTTTGTTTGCGTAATTGTTGACTTTTCCTTATCTGAAGTCATATCCAATCCACATCAGACCACGCACCTAAATCATCTAAGCATCACATCAATTGGAAAAACACTAGGTCCCAATTCTAAACTATGACCTGTTAATGCAATTGTTTTATCTAAAATTTTTAAAGATCCAAGATATGTATATTTCGGTCCCCATGACAAATGCAGGCATCATCTACTAGCTACCATCTTTATACACCTAACATTACGTTATTTTGGTCAATTGGAATTTTTTTGATAAAAATATTAGAGAAATAATATAATTGTTTTAAAACATAACAAAACAACAAAATTTATATATATAGCAATTATAAAAAGTAACATTTAAACTTGTTACTATTCATAATCATAACATTTTAAAAAAATATGAAATGGGTTGCCCATGAGAAGAGAGGAGAGAGAGAGAAAATAATGAAAAGGACCGCGAAGGCATTACAAAGTTTCGATTGCTACCATTGGCTTCATAAAAAAATATCAGTAAGATGAATTTAACGACATCAAAAAAGATTATAAATGATAACTTAAGTTTGCTACACTTGCCATTTAGAAATGGTTGGTGGCTCACTTGGGTCATTATTATTGATCTTTATTGGTGTTGTTGAATTTATCTTATCAAGATTTTTTATATATATATAATACTAGTGGTGTTATAATTAACAAGAGAAAAAAAAGGAAAGAAAGGGAAAAAAATGACATTGGAGGCAAACCAAATCTTTGAGTACAACACTTATGCCATAAAAAGAGATAATATTATAAAATATATATATACTAGGATTATTGTAGGATTGTTCCAATATTGTGATTCCTATAGTTACTATTATATTGCCACACATATATAAATAAGAAAGGTTGGTTAAAATACAACTCAAGTTATTTTATTATTCTCAACTTGGTATCAAAGCTCTAAATAAATTAAAACACTTCCTCTCCCTTTTGCAATGGACTCCTTATCCCAGCCTCTAACTTCCTTCTTTGTCCTTGTTTTGCATTGGCCATAGCCTATAGATGGTGGCCATATCCTTTTTAACCCAAACAATACTTCTTCATTGCAGCTTTTTTCTACTACTATTTTTGCAACTTCTATCGCTGCCATTGTCTTTCTCTCCCACACTTACCAAGTTATCTCTCTTAAGTTAACAAACACCAATTATCACTCGAGAGTTTGTTAGCTTATACATGCTCCAACAGATTTTCATTGGGTCGCTATTAAATGTGTTATATGTTATCTTAAAGGTACGATATCTTATGGTTTCCATATCACTCGAGATTCCTCCTTTGCTCTATATAATTTTACATATGCAAATTAAATTAGGTTAGTAGTATTGATGATCACAGATTTACGAGTGGTTACCTTGTTTTTTTTTGTCAGGCATTGACCTTATGGAAGTCTAGCAAGTAACGCATAATTGCTTGTTCCTCTGCTAAGATTGAGTATAAAGCCTTAACAAATGGTACTGCTAAGGTCACTTGCCTTCAATATTTGTTAATAGATCTGTAGGTTCCCTCTATCTCTACTCTTACCATTTAGTGTGATAACCTTAATGCCACCTATATTTTAGCGAATTCTATTTTCCATGCTTGTACTAAAATATTTTGAGGTATATTATCACTCTATACGAGACTAAGTTGTAAAAAAAGAGATTCAGATATGTTTTATTCCTTATCATGATCAATTTGTAAATATCTTTACTAAGCTAATATTTGTTGCTTATTTTATTGCTCTTTATTACAAGCTTTAAGTCGATCTTTCACTCTGGGTTTAAAGGAGCATATTATAGAATGTATAACATATATATATATGTATAGGAATTAATGTAGAGTTATTTCAATGTTGTGAATTCTATAGTTACTGCCATATACTGCCACATATATATAAATAGAAAAGATTAACTAAGATACAACTCAAGCCATTCTATTATCTTTAATTGAGAAAATTAAAGAAAAAAACACCAGAGGAACATTAAAGCTCTATTCATAACATTACCAATACCATAAAAAAAATTATAATAAGACAAAACTAGCAATATTAAATAAAATTATGAACATTAATCCGAGTGAGCCACACTTGTTAAAGGCAAGTAAGTCATTCACTACTTTTGAAAGGTAAGTGTGACATATTAGGGTTATTGTTGGTAATTTTTTTTAATGTCATTAAATTTATTTTATCGATATCTTATGGATGATATTGGTGATGTCATTTATTCTCTCTTTTTATATGCAACTTATTTTATATATATTTTTTTGAAATATTATAAATCTAAATAGCAACAAGCTTAAATATCATATTTCATTTATTTATTTATTTATGATATATAAAAACTATGTTATTTTATAAAAAAAAAATAACACACTAGCTTTAAAAATAAAAAACCCACGAATTATGAATTCTATCCATATCAGCTCTTGCGAATCGAAGTAAACATCGTCCTGCTATGTCCGGGTTCTGTTGGCCTAATTAGACTCTGTGACCAGCCCTAGAATAGCAGTGACCGACATTTTCTGAGAGCAAAACTAAATAGCATTATAGCCTTGGTTTAGTATAACCATCAATTAGAACAATCTTGAGTCATTAATGAATGCATAATCACATTTGGGTACTTATAACAGTGTTCTTGACTATTGTGGCTTTTCGATCTAAGCATGTGATTACAGACAAGGCAAAGGCTAACTATAAGCACATTAAGCTGCTATTTTTTGCACTAAATACTCCTAGTAATAACTGAGGAAATATTTGGAAAACTTAATCCAATTGAGTTGTATGGAGAGGACTCACCAACAGTTGCAGAGTTGAATGTGGTGCTGCCATCAACCACATTTCTACTAGCAGTAATGATAGTAGTTGTCCTTCCATCACCCATGAACATGATATTGGTTTTCCTACTTGGCACATCCACATTCTCTCTATAAACCCCTGCTTTAATCCTTATAATGTATCTGCTACTACTTCTTTCTGGAGCAGCCGCCACTGCCTCAGACACTGTCCGGTAGTTTCCACTCCCATCCGCGGCCACAACAACATTTGGAGTCACAGTTGTTGCCTGCAGCAACCTCCGGTCCCCTGCTGACAACCATTCAGGCCATTCTGTTCCGTTTTCCTCTTCAAGCTTCCTGCCTGATGATAGAGATTGCTCCTTAGCCATGTCTGTGTCAGTTACGTTCTTGATTATTGCCAATGCATTGCTACTCATGTGGTAAACATGCATTTCTTCGTCTATAAATAGTTCACGAACCTATCAAAGAAGCAGCAGATATGAAAAAAGGGAATCTATAGTACTTTTTGCCTCATTCTATAAGTATCTATAACATAATAATTTGAACCTTTTTATCAGCTTTTTCACGAGAGAAACCGTCGAGGCAAGTTTCTTGGTTAGTCATTGCAGCACTGAGTAGAATCTTGAGGTCATCAGCGTGTACTGATAAGGACTTTTTTAAAGATGGATAGTCTTGGAGTTCCTGATAAGCCTTGGAGAGTTGATCTAGAGTTTCATTTAACATTACTAGACAATCATGGAGGGCAGTGTTTTCTCGCTCTGTGAAGCTCCTTCGTGTAGAAGTGAGTTTCTGAATTTTGAAATAGCTATGCCGGGTAGCGGACATGGTTCGATTCAACGACAGATCTATTACATCCTTTTTGCTCTTTATCTTGCTTGTAGCATCTGGTACAGCTGATATCGATGAGAAGCACAGGTGTGGGTACAATGTACTACTGCATGAGGATTTCAGGATGGTATGCGCTACTTGGTGGTCATTGTTAGATTCGGTGGAATTCTTACTTGAGGTTACACCGGCAACTATGCTAACAATGGCAGCGACTAGTAGGATAGATGATAAGAGGCTCAAGAAGACCCTTTTCTTGTTCTTTAATGTGTTGTGGTTGTCGGAGCTCGACATTATCAGGGCAAGAAATTTTCCTGCCGTTGCCTATTTACGAATGAAGAGCGTGAGCAGATTGTGGTGGACAGGACAAGATATTTTTCCTCTCTTATAGGGAGGCGATCTGAGTAGATAAAGTAACATAAATTTGCTATATATATATATATAGCGTAGAGAATAACTTATTTTGTGTTTTAAAAATATTTTTTTAAAAATTATTATTTTTAAAAATTTTATTTACTTGAAATTAATAATTTTTTTAATATTTTTAGATATTTTAATGTATTAATATTAAAAGTAATTTTTTTAAAAATAAAAAAATTATTTTAATATATTTTTAAATAAAAATACTTTAAAAACAACGATAATACGATAAAACTTTTCATTCGCTCTGATGCCAGAGCATCTCGCATATTCGATCATAACTGTGGTTGTCTGACACGGTGAGTGTATGGTAGCGAATGTTGCTGCCAACCCAAGGCCCATGTCCTCATCCTTGAATTAAATGCTTGTAGCCAGGATGTCCTTCCCAATGGGACCGAACAGAAAACGTGAAATTGTGATGTCTGAAGCTTTGTTTGTCTGTCGGTGCTACAAAAGTTTCACGTTTCTTTTTTCGATTAAGCGAAATATCTTGAGGGAAAACTTAACCAATTGCGTTTTCCAAATTCATGTCCATCAAACGGTTTTGACATTAACTGTAATATAGCTCCAGCATTAAAGAAATGGGTGGATTTAGAGAAAAATCAAGAGCGACAACTGTAATATAGCTCAAGATCCCAAATGAACTTCAAGTAAATCAAATGTTAAATTTTCTTGAACAGATTGGTTCAGCACAGTGCAAGACAACGGGATTACAATCTTATCGAGCCCAATCTTCTACAAGGTTTGAGAAAAAGTAATTATGTAAGAGAACTGCGTATTTATTTAATGCCAAGGGAAGAATGCAAGCATCCATTTCTCTATCATGTTAAATTGTGTTTTCTTTGGCATGTTTAAGGTTGGTCTTGTTTTTTAGGTTCTTATTGTATTGTTTTGCTTTTTTATCTAGGGTTCAGATTGACTTTTCAGGTTTTATGATTTTCAGTATTTTTTTAATTAATTGTTTGAGATTAGGTTTCTCCCCAGGTTTTGGCCGCTACTAGCTCATATAATCTTTCCTTCTTGTAGAAACCATCGTTTCTTAACCATACATCCTGCATATGTTAATAATGTCAGCAATGATTTTTGATAATTTGCTTGATTTATTTGATTTTTATTGTTATAGTTAATAATGTAAGCAATGGCTTCTTGACAATTTGTTTGATGTATATGATTGGTAGAGCTATAATAGTATTCTTGTGTCCTGAACATGTTCATTACAAATATAAGTTATAGTCTATTGATTGTGCATAAAAATACTATCAAATCTCTTATTATATATATATTATTTTTGTTTGGATTTTGCATAATAATTTGGGTGCAAGTTTGATTGAATGCTTCTTCTATATGTTTTTAGAGTTTAAATAAATTATTTTGAAAAACATTTAGGTTGAATTTGAAATGATAAATTGAAAAGAAATTTAATTGAAAATTGAACCAAATTATGGTTCAAAGAAATACTTTAAATTTTCTCTAAAAATCATTTTCATTTCAATCCTAGAAAAGATTAATATAGGATCCATTAATTAGAAATCCAAACTTCATTTATGCTATGTGCAAACTCTAACCACCAAACATTGAAGATTTTAATATTAATTTCAGCTTAAATAATTTATACATTCCTTGTTTGATGTCTAAATTCATCTCCCAAAACATTCTAAATTTGGCTTACAAATTAGTCTAAAAAAACCTATGATCATAAAAGTCCCAAACATTCTAAATTTGGCTTACAAATTAGTCTAAAAAAACCTATGATCATAAAAGTCCACACAACAATAATATTATTTTAAATAATTTATTGATCAAAGAGGAAAAGCTATAAGGGACAATATTATATTGTTTTGGGTAAAAATAAAAGAAGAAGAAACTTCTCACAAAAAGAAAAATTATGCACCAAAGTCTTCTTCAAGCTAATTTAATTTGACTTTCTAGAATAACCTTAGATGCAATGCTCATAAATGTTGACTCAAATTTTAAAATGAATTGTTCTTTAATGATATAGAAAGATAGTTTATATATACTGAATAAACATCTCCAAAACAAAGTGAAAAAATATCGAATTGATGTTTAAAGTTAGAGTTAGATTTGTACCAAATTTTCTACCAAAATTGTATTGTGTTCTTTGAAGAATTAGGTTATTTAGTTTACAAAACTTCTTATTTCAATTTGATTCAACTTATTTCATATTTATTCAAGTGTTTATATACATAATAATGGTTGGCTAGTCTTTTTTTAAAAAAGAAATTAAGAATGATGGAAATTGAAGTGAGTTATGAATGAAACTTTCTTTATAAATGATTGATTATTGTAAAGAAATTTTAGATATCATTTATGTAATTTTATAATCTTAAATTCATATGCACAAACCTTAGTTTTGGTACAGAGATTGCTTGATTTAATGTCTTGCTTAATGTTAAACTATTTGTCCATTTCTATGTAAGAACCAATCTTTATCTTTTTGAACTTCATTATAATATCTTTTAATTTAATATCACCATTATTAATGATACGATCCAAGCAAGGTCAAATTTGGATTTTGATGTAAAATATACAACTATCTAGTTTTACGACAACAATCATAATTCTCAATCGGACCGTTGGATCGAGTTGAAATTTTACGAGGAGTCTCTTGACATATTGTATTACCTTGGGTTAAACTTTCAGATCAATCGCAGCTCGGGAAGGCATCTCAATATGGGTCAAGAGAGGCTATATGAATTTTGTTATTTACTTCCTTTTGACTTGTGGACTTCTTATTTGGCTAGAATTCTTTTCCTAAAAGGATGTGCCAGCTTATTTTTGGAATTTTCTAATTCCACAAGGATTCATTAATGTTTCAGAATCCTTTTCTTACAAGGATTCCTTATTCACCCTAGCTATAAAAGGAAAGAAGACTTTAGAATAAATTCTACTTTCAAATTAGATTTCTTAGTCTATTTGGGATTTCTTAATGGTGAAAATTTTGATTCTAGCTTATTTAGGATTGTAATTTTTGGATTTTTAGTATTTTCTTCTTAGTTTTTAGGTTACTATTACTTATTTAAGTCCATTGTAAGTGGGCCGAATATAAGTCCACCTAAGGGGGGTCCATTAGGGTTTCTTTAAGTCTTGAGCCACTATAAATAGAGGCATAACCACACATGTAAGAAAGACAATTCAGATTAATAAAACTTCTTGTTTACTGCACTTTGTGTGTATATGTGTTGGTGAGATAATCTCCCTTCCGTGGTTCTCTAATGAACTGGAAAACGACTTATCAAAGAACAACTATCTTTGTGGCAGCATCCTTACACTTCTCGTTCGTGAATCAATATTCATTGGGTGGGGGTTTCTGTTTTCAATAATGCTGGTGTCTAGGTACAAGTTATCTTTGTGTCACACTCCTATCAAACTTGATTTACTTGGCTTTCCGGGAATTGACGTCTTTGTGTGTGAGTTGCGTAACCATGTGATTGCAAAATTCACATCATTTGGTATTAGAGCTTGGCTCCATTAATCAGGTTATATCCTTCTGAAATTTTCATTTCTTGTTAATTCCGCAAAAAAAATTCCTTAATATCCAATTTCTTTTTCTCTTTTAATTTGCGGCATATAAAAAGAAAAAAATTGTTATTTCATTCTGTTATTGTTCAAAAATATCACTATCATCAAAAACAAAAAGAAATAATAAAAGAGAAAAGAAAAAAAATTATGCAAAAAGACGTTTATTTGATTCTGCCATAGAAAACTAAATAAGAGACAATTGGATCAAATCAACTCAGAATTAGCTCAAATTTTATATCCTAATTTCTAGGGTCCTAATCGCATTACATATCAAATTTATGGTCAATTGGATATCGTGTGCTTGGGGTTTAAAATTCGGGTCTAATCAGGTCTGATTCTATAACGTTTCTGTGTCAGTATATCAAACCTTGTCATAAATTGCTCAAAATTTATATTCTATCTATTTGGGTTGATATAGCGCTACATCTGAAATTTTAACTCAATTGGACATCATTTACTTCAGGTTTCATATTCAAATTTAACTTGTCGTAAACTAGTCTATCTTGCATCAACGTTTGAAATTCGCTTGCTTTCTATTGATCTCATTTCCTGCAGTTTATTTCCATCATATTTGGGTGTGTTTATTTTTTGTTTCTATTTTTATTCGAGTCTTCAGTTTCGTTCATATTTCAGATAGACTTGGTTGCTACTCGTGAGACTATCATTGCAGTTTTGTTTTGCTTGTTTTCTAGTTGTTATTGGTTCTTGAGTCATATATCTATTTGGATCGCGCTACCAAGTTGGTTCTATTTAGTGTTGGTTTCAGTTTCGCAAGAACCGCTAGAAGGTGAGACGAGAGGTGGGAGCGTGTGAGGATATTAAGTGTTTGAGTGAAACATGAGCGACGTGAGGATAATTTTTTTTACCATTAACCACGTTTTGTAGGTACTATCATGTCAAATCAAAACAACATACCACCCTATCCCGAGGGAGAACTTACGTTCCAAATGCAAGCCATGACGAAAATGATGAAAAGCATGAATTTCATGATAGGGAACATGTGTGATAGACTTGAGAAGGTGGGAAAACATGGAAATGTGGCTGGAACATGTACCCAAGACTTGAGAAAGGTTGGGTTTAAACGGAAATCTAACAATGACAGTAGGGCCGGAAAGCCAAGGTGGGCTGATTATGAGGATTTTGAGTCTCAATTTGATGATATTTTTTATCGTGGTTTTGAGGATGAGACCATAGGCTACCAGGAAGATTTTTTATAGCATAGAAAGCGAAAGGATTTAATTTATTTTGATGAGGTGCTATGGCAAAAGAAAATACAAATTCAAAAGGAAAGGTGGTATCAAAGGGAGAGAGATAAAAAGGTTAGTGTTCCAAAAAAAGCATAAAAAACTCTATCCCATATTCTAAGGGAAATGAAGTAAGAACTTGATATGTTATCGACAACAATCAATGTCTAGCAAGCTTTAGAAAAAAAAAAGGAGAAAAAAGACTGCAATGATGATATACAAAATAGAATGGCTACAACTTTCATCCAAAGTTGGTGGCGATGATTGTTTGCAAAAAATGAACTCCAAAGGCTTCTAAACGAGGATAAGGAATTGTCCACCCAACTTATTGGTGATTCGAGGATGAATCATCTTGAAGAGAGAGGGAATGATACGATCCAAGCAAGGTCAAATTTGGATTTTGATGTAAAATGTGCAACTATCAAGTTTTACGGCAATAGTCATAATTCTCAATCGGACCGTTGGATCGAGCTGAAATTTTACGAGGAGTCTCTTGACATATTGTATTACCTTGGGTTAAATGTTTAGATCAATCGGAGCTCGGGAAGGCATCTCAATATAGGTCAACATAGGCTATATAAATTTTGTTATTTACTTCCTTTTGACCAGTGGACTTCTTATTTGGCTAGGATTCTTTTCCTAAAAGGATGTGCCAGCTTATTTTTGGAATTTTCTAATTCCACAAGGATCTTCAATAAAGTCTCCAAGTATAGCAAGGATTCATTAATGTTTTAAAATCCTTTTCTTACAAGGATTCCTTATTCACCCTAGCTACAAAAGGAAAGAAGACTTCAGAATAAATTCTACTTTCAAATCAGATTTCTTAGTCTATTTGGGATTTCTTAATGGTGACAAATCTGATTCTAGCTTATTTAGGATGGTAATTTTTGGATTTTTAGTATTTTCTTCTTAGTTTTTAGGTTACTATTACTTATTTGAATCAATTATAAGTGGGCTGAATATAAGTCCACCTAAGGGGGGTCCATTAGGGTTTCTTTAAGACTTGAGCCACTATAAATAGAGGCATAACCACACATGTAAGAAAGACAATTCAGATTAATAAAACTTCCTGTTTGTTGCACTTTGTGTGTATATGTGTTGGTGAGATAATCTCCCTTCCATGGTTCTCTAATGAACTAAAAAATGACTTATCGAAGAACAACTATCTTCGTGGCAGCATCCTTATACTTCTCGTTCATGAATCAATATTCGTTGGGTGGGGTTTTTTTGTTTCCAATAATGCTAATGCCTAGATACAAGTTATCTTTGTGTCACACTCCTATCAAACCTGATTTACTTGGCTTTCTGAGAATTGACATCTTTGTGTGTGGATTGCGTGACCATGTGATCATGAGGTTTGCATCAATTGATGTTAGTTGAGCTATCTTAAATATCTTGAAGAATCATTAGTACATTGATTTGAAGATGGATTTGGAACCAAGACGTAGTTTTTATTTTGTTTTCATTTAAAATATATCCATATTCATTCATCTTTGAAAACAAATTCATTAATAATTTTCAACCAAGTTATTTTTAATTTAATTTCTCTTGAGTCCTTTTTTTTGTTACCTAACTTAATTTCTAGATCTATCTCTTTACAAATATGACATCAATTTTGTCAAGTTAATTGCTACATCACATATTTATGCACTTGTAACTTAAAACAAATCAGTCTAAAATAGTAATAAAGTGATATTGGTATTATTGTTGGGAGCTAGCAAGCAAAGGTAGCAAATTAAGGATTGATTGTTGGAAAATAGTGTGTGTGTGTTTGTGTGTGTAAGAAATTGATTTATTTCAGTATCTAAAAAGAAAATTGACTTTAATTTTATTGACAAAGGATTGTGGAATGAACTACTAATTGTTAGATTTTAGTTGGTTTAACAACCTTTTTTTTATGTTTATTCTAATTAGTTTTATCACCTCTTGTTTATAATTGTTGTGATTATTTCATTGCATTTATTTTAATTATTTCCTAGCATATATTTATTTATTATTATTTTGTTTGGTTGGTGTTATAACATCTTGATTATGCTTTTTATAATTATCTCTAGTGGTTATTGTATAAATTGTTTTAATTATCTTTTAATATTTATTATTATTAATATTGTTTGCTAGTTAGAGTGTGGTTTTTCTAATTTGTTTTATATATTTTTTAGTGATTAGTTTATCTTTTACCATTTTTTTACTTTTATTTGTAATTTTGTTTGTATTCATATAATTGTTATATCATTTTTTTCTATCATAACTAGTGTTAAAGATGTTGATGCAACCATGTTATTTGATATTTTCACCCACATTTAAATAGTATTTTGTCTATGTTTTATATATAAAATACCTTGATATTCTTTCTTGTATGTTTTGAAGATACTTTTGGATGAAAGATGCAAAAAAGAGTAAATTTAAGTTAATTAGCAGATTTGACCTTTAGTTGATTTTTTGTGCAAAGCGTGAGCTCTAGAGGTCGAAATGAAGTGATTCTAGTGATATTAAAAAGCTAACATCCATACTTTTCTGGATATCTAAGGCAAGAAAATAAAATAAGAAAGATCATGAAAATCATACCTTTCAAAGTTAAATCTTGCAATCTCCCAGTGTTGACTTTTGCCATTCCGACTTGAATATCTGGAGCTATAGAAGTTCAATTAATATAAATTTAATTTTTTTAGATTCCTAACTCAAAGGTGTATAAATGCTTAAATTTTCAACGAAACCGATGTCATGTGAGGGAGATATGATTTTTTAAAGATAATAACTGAATTTTGCCAACAAATAGGTTTCATGAAGAAACGAGTCCAAATTACATTCTGAAACATCTAGACCGATATCCAAGTTTTTATTTCAAAAATATAACTCTTCTGAGTCAAAGCTTGAAGATTGTATGTAAGACTATTTCTTCTTTTTTAGGAAAATAGTTATTAAAGTACTTAAATGTATATTATCTACTTAAAGGAGGATTATTTTATAAACTAGAGACTAGGGGTTCCTAGGATATAAAAAGAATAACAGAAGAGAAGAGGGGTAGCCACCCAGAAAGAGAAAAATGCCCCCCTCCACTAAAAAACTCAAAATTATTGTAAATAATCTATTACTAAGTTTAATATCAAAACCAGAGTTGTGGTATATAAACTTGTGAAGCAACTAAGTTTAATAATTATGGTGAATCTACATTATTAAGCTAAGGGAGAACATTCAATCAAATTAAACATAGAACATGGACAATTATGTTTTCTTGATTAATCAACTTTTCTAGTTCTTAAAGCTACCATTGAATTAAATTACTAGTGCGGACATTATGGTTGTTTGATGGTTAGGGTTAGTTATACGGCGGATCCGTTAACTAACCAATGTAAAGAAGAAATAAATATTTAGAATATAAATTAATGTTTCATTTCCATGATCAGTTCTGATTTTTGTAGGTAGATGTGTGCTTGCAACCAAGGTTTGTTCTCTTGATAATTTTCTAATTTTATTTAATTTTACTTGATATTTTTCTAATTTCTTTTGCTTTAGCCTAGATACCGTCCAAAACCCCCCCAAGTTGTATATCATCTAGCATAAAAATTTGACTTGAACCTTTCTCATGAGATTGACCCCTTGCTTGCTTTATATTATCTTATATATTGTGTTTTAAGATAGGGTAATTAATTTATGCGACTATGACATTGCAACAGATGTAGAGGGTGAAGAGAGTGATCAAGGTAATAGAACTTAAATATTAAATGACCAACCTAATTTGAAAAATTTTAAAGAGTTTCTTCACCTAACAAGACAAATTACATCTTTATACTTACCCCTTAACCAACAAACTTTCAATTTGAAATTGAGCATGATTTAACTTCTTTTCATATTTCATGATATGGATTATGAAAATTCATACATACATATTCAAGACTTTAAAGAGGTATGCGGTATTTTTATTGATAGATCATGCAACAAGGAAACTATTCGGCTTTAATTATTTTCATTCTCTCTAAAGGATAAGGTCAAGATTTAGTTAAACTCCTTATGTCCTAGATCTATAAGTACATGGAAGGAAATGCAAAGTGATTTTTTTAAACTTACTTCCCTATTCATAGCATTGCAACCTTACAATGTCAAATAATGATTTTTTCATATGTCAAAATGAGTCATCTTATCAAGCTTGGGAGAATTTAAAGACTTGTTAAATATTTTCCCCACTATGGTTTTGAAATGTTATGGTTAGTGATTAGTACTCAAAAGTGCATTTTTATCATGGTTTTATATCATCATTTTGCACTTAAAGTATCAATAACTCCTTAACTAAAGTACGTTTTATAATAATTTATCTAATAATATAAGATACCTTTAATTTATGGTAAATGTCCATTTTAAATGCAGGCCTATCACATAAATAAAAGTATTGATTGATGACTTTAAGCATTTCAATTGCAAAGGCAAAGAGATGATCAAACTTTGAAAAGA
>SRLM01000391.1:0-21910 GCA_015708895.1 Populus ilicifolia | reverse complement strand
TATTATTATTATTATTATTATTATTATTATTATTATTATTATTATTATTATTATTATTATTATTATTATTATTATTGTTATTACTATTTGTTGTTATTGTTGTTATTGTTATTATTGTTGTTGTTGTATTGTTGTTATTTATAATTTGTACAATAACCTCCCTGTGGTTCGACCCCGGTCTTGCTGGGTTATTTATTACTTCGACACTCCTGCACTTGGGAGAAGACATCAATCTTTTCATCATGTCACTCATCCATGCACCTAGAACCTTGATTCAAACCCTGCAATTTCATATACAAATCTCTATAATAGTGGTTAGGCACAATCGCCTTCTCATCAACACTTTCATCTCCTCTGAGGACGCTACCGGCCTCTCTCCACTCTGTCTTTTACTAGTAACATTCTGATCCCACCAAATCAGTGCATAATCCATGAATTCAATGACTACCAATTTCACTTTCTTCGCTTTCGAATAGTTATGGCAATAAAAAATCCAATCCACCTTTTTTTCCCACTTCAAATATCCCTCAGGATCATTTTTACCTTGAAAAGAAGGTATTTTCAGTTTGATAGCATCCAAATCACCATCTAAATCAGCATGTCCCCCAACACTACGGAAATTTTCCCTTTGGCCAAATTGGCCCCTAGTTCTATTCCCATAATCCCTTCGGTTTCTAGGCTGCCGAAAACCTTCCCAGTAGTCTATGGCCTCATCATCAAAACCATCATCACCAATATCACCAACGGCCTCCTCAAAATCATCACAATCAGCCTACCTTGGCTTGTTGGCCCTACTGCTATTGTTTGCTTTCGGTTCTACCTCAAGCTTTATATTTTGGGTGCTTGTACCAGCCTCGTTACCACGTTTCTCCACCCTATCAAATTTGTCACACACATTTCCCATCACAAAATTCATCCTCTCCATCACTTGTGTCATGGCTTACATTTGAAATGTAAGTTCTCCCTCGGGATGGGGTGGAGTATTGTTTTGATTTGACATGATAGTACCTGCAAAAAGTAGTTAGTGGTAAAAGAAAATTCATCCTCACATCACTCGTGTTTCGCTCAAACACTCTTAATATCCTCACACGCTCACACCTCTCGTCTCACCTTCTTGCGGTTCTTACGAAACTAAAACCAATACCAAATAAAACCAACTTGGTAGCCCAGTCCATATATATATATATATATATATATATATATATATATGACTCAAGAGGCAATAAAAAAACTAGAAAACAAGCAAAACAAAACTGCAATAATAGTCTCGCGAGTTACAAACGAGTCTATTCGAAATATGAACGAAACTGAAGACTCGAATAAAAAACAGAAACAAAAAATAAAAAACACTCAAATATGATGGATATGATGGAAATAAACTGCAAGAAATGAAATCAATAGAATGCAGGTGAATTTCAAACGTTGATGCAAGACAGACTCGTTTATGACAAGTCAGAATCTGGAACCTGAAGTAAATGATGTCCAATTAAGTTAAAATTTTAGATATAGTGTGATATCAACCCAAATAGACAGAAGATAACTTTTGAACAATTTATGACAACGTTTGTTATACTGACGTAAAAATGTTATGAATCAGATCTAGTTAGACTCGAACTTGAAACCCAAAACAAATAATATCCAATTGACCCTGCATTTTATTTGTAAGGCGATTAGGACCCCATTAATTATAATATCAAATTTGAGCTAATTCCAAGTTGATTTGATTCAAATGTCTCTTGTTTAGTTTTCTACGGCAGAATCAAATAAACATCTTTTCAAACAATTTTTGTTTTCTTTTCTCTTTTATTTTGTTTTTGTTTTTGTTTTTGTTTTTATTTTAGTTTTTGATGCTACTAATTATTTTGAATAATAACAGAATGAAATAAAATATTTTTTTCTTTTTATATGACGCAAATTCAAGGAGAAGAAGAAATTGAATACTAAGGAATTTTTGTGAAATTAACAAGAAACAAAAATTTCAGGAGGATATAACCTGATTACTGGAGCCAAGCTCTGATACCAAATAATGTGAACCTTGGGATCACATGGTCACGCAACCCACATGCAAAGATGTCAATTCCCAGAAACCATGTAAATCAGGTTTGATAGGAGTGTGACACAAAGATAACTTGTACCTAGGCACCAGCACTATTGAAAACAGAAAACCCCCACCCAACGAATATTAATTCACGAACGAGAAGTATAAGGATGACGTCACGAAGACAGTTGTTCTTTGATAAGTCGTTTTTAGTTTTTTAGAGAGCCAAGGAAGGGAGATTATCCCACCAACACACAATAAGTGCAGCAAAGAAGTTTTATTGATCTAAAAATTGCGTAACCTTTACATGTATGGTTATGCCTTTATTTATAGTGAATTTGAACTTATAGAAACCCTAATGGACCTCCCTTAGGTGGACTTATATGAAGCCCACTTACAATTGACCCAAATAAGTAATAATAACCCGAAAACTAAGAAGAAAATACTAAAAATACTAAAAATCCGAAAATACCATCCTAAATAAGCTAGAATCAGATTTGTCACCCTTGAGAAGTCCCAAACAAAATTGGAAAAATCTAATTTGGAAAATTTATGTTGTTGATTTAATTACTTTCCTTCCTAAGTGATGAAAAGCATTAAATAGTCCTCCCCTCTTTAGGAATAAGATATGGCCAACTTCCTAGAATAAATTCCTGATTCTTTATCCTTTTAGTATTAGAAAAAGACAAGCATAACAAGGCTGGTATTGGGCCGAACACATCAACCCCTTGTTCCACATGAATTAGGCTCTTCTTGGACCTGAACTAAATGAATTAAAGGTTTTCCTTAATGCTCCTTAAATGTCCCAAGCCCCTCTAGGTCCATTTTGTTCCATATGTTATGAACAAGCTCATTCAATGCTTTTTTAAGCTTCTTAGCCCTAGCTTTTGTGATTGGCCCAAGTGGCACCTCCAATGGGTTGTTGGAATGATTACGCTTGATGTTAGGCTGATCCGCATCAATATATATATTAAAAAAAAAGAAAAAAAATTTTAATCCAAGAAAGTTAACCTTAAATATTAGAACAAGAATTTTTTTTTCTTCCAAGTAAAGACCTATAACAATGTGTTGATATATTGAGCATAAAAGAAATGTTTATTAATATCTTGTTCAAGAGGTATTGAGCAGATATATAAATTTAATGAGAGTTTGTTTATCTGGATAGATTAATGGAAATTAAATGATGAATACCTTGCTTTGTGAAATTTGTAAATTATTTTTCTATTTTAATGCTTTGATTACTAGAGACTAGTAATAATCTAGTTGAGAGGTGTGATTAGTATTTAAAAGTGTATTTTTCAAGGTGGAAAGGTTACAGTAACGGTGTAAGATTATTTTTCTTTCTTTCATTATGTTTAACTAAGTTTATTATGTTAAGGTGAAAAGATTACCCTAATGGTGTAAGAATAAGTATAGTGTAAATTTAATATGGACTTTAATGTTTGATACTAACATGTTTTTATTTTTTATCTTGTTCACTCTTTAATATTTTGCTTGTTAAATGACTAATCTAGATTTATGTTGTATAACATTTGGTACAACAAATGCTTGGCACTTTCATAACCCATACTGTATGGTATAACCGACACCTGAGCTATAAAAGAAAGTTGATTTGTTGTTAACAAAAGTTATAATCATGAATGTCTGACGAGATTTACAAGTATTAGCATTAATCAAATAAGATGACTAATGTAATCATGTTAACAATTTATAATCTGATTGGAACCTCCTTTATGTGTTTTTTTCACTTGAATAATAAGAGTTTATATTATACTTATTTGACATACCATTAGTGGATCCTCTAACCTTGACATTTATTGTTATCATTATTTAATTATTACATTAATATTCCATCTCAAAGTTCTCATCTTCTTTTTCTCCTTCTTTTTGTTTACTACTACTACTACTACTACTACTATTGTTACTAATATTATTGTTTTTGTTGTTACTCTTGTTGTTGTTTATAATTGTTGTTTATAATTTGTATAATTAAACTCCCATGGTTCGACCCCGCTCTTGTCGGGTTATTTATTACTTTGACACTCCTACACTTGGAAGAAGACATCAATCTTTAGGTCATGTCAGGCATGTGATTAGTACTTAAAAGTGTATTTTTATTAAGGTTTTATATCATCATTTTACACTTGAAGTATCAGTAACTCCTTAACTAAAATATGTTTTATAATAACAAGTCTGATACCATAAGATATCTTTAGTTTATGATAAATATTCATTCTAAATGCAGGCCTATCACATAAATAAAAGAATTGATTGATGAGTTGAAGTACTGAAATTGAAAGGATAAAGAGAGGGTGAAGCTTAGAAAAGAGATGTTGGTTTAGTCCGAACTGGAACACTACTCGATAATTCGATCATAACTGAAGTTACAAAACTTGGATTTAGATCTGCTTTATATTGATGGAAAGCTAAGACATAAGCCTAAAACTTTCATAGAAAGTTAAGACTCAATTCTATTGTTTGGAAGTCCAAATCTTAGCAACAACATATATGTTTGAATTTGTCCTGTAGCCTAGACACTTTTTAGTGTTCAACCTATATCTCTAGTTCTAGAAATCTAAATGATGTTAAATTTTTTTTACTTAAAAAGCTTAGATAATTTTCTAAAACTTTCATAGGTGACATTGGTTCAAATTTGACATAACTAAAAGATTGATGTTTTCTCCCAAGTGCAGGATTATCAAAGTAATAAATAATCCAACAAGACTGAAGTTGAATCATAAGGAGGTTAATTATATAAACAATAAACAATAATAATATAACAACAATAACAATAATAGTAGTAGTAATACTAATACTACTAATAATAATAGTAATGGTAATAGTAGTAGTAGTAGTAGTAGTAGTAGTAATAGTAGTTGTAATAATAATAATAATAATAATAATAATAATAATAATAATAATAAAGAAGAAGAAGTTGATGAGAACTTTGAGATGGAAGATTGATGTAAGGATTAAATGATGATAACAACAAATGTCATGGTTAGAGGATCCACTAATGGTATTTCCAACTAGTATAGTATAAACTCTTCTTATTAAATGGAAACCACACACAAAAGAGGTCCTAATCACATTATAAATTATTGACATGATTACATTAGTTATCTTATTTGAATAATGCTAATACTTGTAAATATTGTTTGGCATTTATGCTTATAACTTATGTTAACAACAAATCAAGTTCCTTTCATAGCACAGATATAAGTTATACTATATGGTTGGGCTATGAAAGTGCTAAGTATTTTGTGTACCGGTGTTATACAACACAAATCCAGACTAGTCATTTAACAAGCAAAATATTAAAGAGTGAACAAGATAATAAATACAAAACATATTAGTATCATTAAAATCCATATTAAGTTTACACTATTCTTATTCTTACACTATTAGTGTAACCTTTTCACTATGACATAATAAACTTAGCTAAATACAATGAAAGAGAGAAACATAAATAAATAAGATAAAAGTTAATTAAGAAAAGGAAATGAAAGGCATAAATAAGATATTAATGAAAATAAAACTTAAGCATTATAAAATACAAAGAAACATGATCTTGATATGAAGACCAAATGGTTAAATGCATGGCAAATGCCTTCTTATAGGTCAAAATTGGAAACAATTGATTTGATAACTAATTGATGAGTGGGTAGCCAACTCTTGACTTGGTGTCAATCCTTATCTTCTCTTGTTTGCCCAAAACATCATTGATAATGTCAGAATTGGAACCACTTGATAAATAAAAGTTGTAAGAAATTATCTCTGCTTTCCAGGAAAAAACAATAGAGGTCATTTGGATTTCTAGAACTCTAGATATGGGTTAAATACTAAGCAGTGTTTGGGCTATAGGATAGATTCAAACTTCTTTGTTGTTGCAACAATTTGGACTTGAAAATGACATTTCTAAATCTTAAGCTTTCACAAAAGTTATAGGCATATGTCTTACATTTTCATCTATATAAAGTAGACCTAAATTCGAGATCTACAGCTCTAGATATGACCCAATTACCAAACAGTGTAGTTTAAACTACACCAGCATCTTTTTTATAAGTTTGACCATCTCTTCTTAAACTCATCAATCAGTCCTTTTCATTTATTTGATAGACCTGCATTTAAAATGAATATTTACCATGAAATAAAGGTATCTTATAGTATTAGATATGTTATTTTATAAAACATGCTTTAATTAAAGAGTTATTGATACTTCAAGTGCAAAATAATAATATAAAACCTTGATAAAAATGCGCTTTTAAGTATTAATCAAAAGTAGACATTTGCCATGCATTTAGTTAACTTTTATCTTATTTATGTTTCTCTCTTTTATTATGTTTAGTTAAATTTATGATATCAATGTGAAAAGGTTACAATAATGGTGTGAAAATAAATATAGTGTAAACTTAACATGGACTTTAATGTTTGATACTAACATGTTTTATATTTGATATCTTGTTCACTCTTAATACTTTAATTGTTAAATGGTTAATCTAGATTTATATTGCATAAAACTTAGTAGAATAAATACCTGACACTTTCATAGCCCAACTGTATGGTATAACCAACACTTGTGCTATGAAAAGAACTTGATTTGTTGTTAACATAAGCTATAATCATGAATTCCTGACAATATTTACAAGTATTAGCATTATTCAAATAAGATAACTAATGCAATCATGTTAACAATTTATAAACCAATTGAAATCTCTTGTGTGTGGTTTCTAGTTGAATAAAAAGAGTTTATACCATACTTGTTTGGAATATCATTAGTGGATCTTCTAACCTTGACATTTTCTTTTGTCATTGTTTGATCATCACATTAATCTTTCATCTCAAAGTTCTCATCAACTTCTTCTTCTTCTTCTTCTTCCTCTATTATTATTATTATTATTATTATTATTATTATTACTACTATTACTATTATTATTATTACTGTTATTGTTGTTGTTTATAATTTATACAATTACCCTCCTTATGGTTCGATTTTGGTCTTGCTAAATTACTTATTATTTCCACACTCTTGCACTTCGAAGAAGATATCAATCTTTAAGTCATGTCATCACACTCCTATCAAATATGATGATACGATCAAAGCAAGGTCAAATTTGGATTTTGATGTAAAATGTGCAACAATCCAGTTTTACGGCAAGGGTCATAATTCTCAATCAGATTGTTGGATCGAGCTGAAATTTTACGTAAAGTCTCCTGACATATTGTATTACCTTGGGTTAAACTTTCAGATCAAGCGGAGCTCGAGAAGGCATCTCAATAAAGGTGGAGAGAGGCTATACGAATTTTGTTATTTACTTCCTTTTGACTTGTGGACTTTCTATTTGGCTAGGATTCTTTTCCTAAAAGGATGTACCAGCTTATTTTGGGAATTTTCTAATTCCATAAGGATCTTTAATGAGTTGTAATAAAATCTCCAAGTGTGGCAAGGATTCATTGATGTTTCAGAATCCTTTTCTTACAAGGATTCCTTATTCACCCTAGCTACAACAGGAAAGAAGACTTCAGAATAAATTCTACTTTGAAATCAGATTTCCTAGTCTATTTGGAACTTATTAATGGTGAAAAATCCTATTCTAGCTTATTTAGGATGGTAATTTTTGGATTTTTAGTATTTTTAGTATTTTTTCTTAGTTTTTAGGTTACTATTACTTATTTGGGTCAATTTTAAGTGGGCTACATATAAGTCCACGTAAGGGGGGTCCATTAGGGTTTCTTTAAGTCCAGAATCACTATAAATAGAGGCATAACCAAACATGTAAAGAAAAGACTATTTAGATCAATAAAACTTCTTTGCTGCACTTATTATGTGTTGGTGGGATAATCTCCCTTCCTTAGTTCTATAACGAACTGAAAATGACTTATTGAGGAACAACTGTCTTCGTGGTGTCATCCTTATACTTCTCGTTCGCGAATCAATATTCGTTGGGTGGGGGTTTTCTGTTTTCCACAGTGCTGGTACCTAGGTACAAGTTATCTTTATGTCACACTTCTATCAAACCTGATTTACATGGCTTTCCGGGAATTGACGTCTTTGCGTGTGCGTTGCGTGACCATGTGATCACGAGGTTCGCATCATATGATTTCTTGGCTATTCATAAATTGTATCTTCTTCTTTATGAGTTACCTGATCACGTGATCAAGAGTTTCGTATGAAAATGCATTCTTGAAAAAAAAGTACAAAATAGATACAATTCACCACTGCATATTAAGGAAAAAGAGGACGAAGGTGTATGAGAAGATGTTTGCTTTCCTTCTACAACCAAAACAAAGAAAAAAAAGGGACAAATTAACAATGTAAGAACATCCTAATAATTACCAATATAAGAAGGCTTTTTCATATGCAATTATAGCTACTCTCCTCAATGTCTCCAAAAGTGTTGCCAGCAGAACGGAGATAATTAGCTTAGCTACTCAACATATGAATAACTGGACTTGGAATTATTTAAAACATCAATGTAAATAGGTTTTGATTTAGCAAAATGATGAAATAAAATAAATCAAATATTTAAATGAAATGTTGGCTTTTATCTATTTACAATCAAGTGACAAAGAGACAAAACCCTAAAGCATCATCATATAGGGAACCTTGAGGTTCAACTTAAGGAATGAAGTTACCTTGTTTAAAAGAGGAACATGAATATCAAAAATATTAGAACTACACACAAGAAGTTCTAAATGAGTCCCCAACTCCGCACACTTAAATTTTCTATCATATTAATATATGATAGAGAATACAAGTTACTAAAGATTCAACACTAAAGCAAAATGAGCATATCATGAAATTAAAAAAAAAAAAGTATATCTTGTATAAGATAGCATAGTTTTCCCTACCTCCTTAGCCCTTAATAAATGTCAAAGAACAATCACCACTAAAAATTCACCTAAAACCAATGAAATTACCGATGAAATAATTCTATTGGTAAATTGCAGTGAATTACTGAAGGCCATTATTCCATCTTTAATTCAATCAGTGTATACTGACAAAATTAGTTTGTTGGTATATATCAACTAAATTATAGATGGAATATACAAAATATAGGGAAAAAATAGTTTGATGATGCAAAATTTTTTGCAAGTGATTTTACCAATAGATTGACTGAAAGATTCCAACTGAGATCTCCGTACAATGACATGACCAATTCACCATCAACTTATCAACGAAATCACCGACATAATGAGTTCATTAGTGATTCCATTGATAAAAGTTAATAGATAACCACTTTGTTGACCTTCTGCTCCCCTATTTCTCCTTCTTCTTCCCCATCCCAACTCTCCCCTCCCAAATTGCAAACAAAAACCCAAAAAAAATCCCCCTCTTCTCAACACAAGTCGTATTTCTTTAAGTTTTATGGTTGCAACATTTATATTCTGATTTATTGTGGAATTTAATTTTAACATTTAAATGTCAATTTTATTGTTGTTTTTAGTGTATGTATTTTGTTAGTGTATGTACATGTTTTATTGTTATTTCTCAAACAAACTTATAATATGAAAGTGTAATTTTATACTTGTTATGGTTTATTTTAGATTTTATAAAATTATATTTGTTTGTAAATTGTTGAAACTTTGTTGAATTACTAAATAAGATGTGTTGTGGTGGAATAATTAATAGCTTATTTAATGAATTCGTTTTAATTTTTATCAATACTATTGCGGAGTTGTAATTTCTATAAATTTATATGTATAAATTTGTATGGATGTTAATAAATTGATATTGTAATGGGGTTCAAGGTTTTTGACACAACCAAAAGATTGATATCTTCTCTCAAGTGTAGGAGTGTTGAAGTAATAAATAACTCGACAAGACTAGGGTTAAACCATAGAGAGGTTAAATATATAATAATAATAATAATAATAGGTTAAAGAGGACTTTAAGATGTAAGATTAATATGAGGATTAAACAATGATAAAAATAAATGTCAATGTTAGAGGATCCACTAATGATATTAAAAATAAATGTAATATAAACTCATTTTATTGTTTAACTAGAAACCACACACAAAAAAAATTCTAATCGGATAATTTGTCATTAATAGCTCATTATAAATTGTTAACATGATCATATTAATTATCTTATATAAGTAACACCAACCTTTTAAACATTGTTAGGAATTCATGATGTTAACTTATGTTAACAACAAATAAAATTTCTTTTATAGCATATGTGTAGGTTATACCATACGGCTGGCTATAAAAGTGCCAAATATTTTTTATACCAAGTGTTGAATAACACAAATCTAACATATATTTATGTTAGGATCTTGAATAAGGGGATCACCATGTATTGGATAACATACATATAGTGTATATTAGGATCATATATAAGGGGATTACCATGTATTGGCTAATATACATTTAATGTATGTTAGGATCCCAGGTAAAGGGATCATGTTGCATCAACTCCTAAAGGTTGATGATGATAATACTAATGAAATTGATATTAGTAATATGTTAAGCAAAAATAATCATGATTGATCTTATAAAATATAGAATGGAGGTTGATAATAGGAGGGGAAATGATTTATAGTAGAGCAAGAAAGATATTCTAATGAAAACTAGAAGAGAGAAGTGAACAAAAATATAAATGCATGTTGCTATTTTAAATTATTAGATATTTGTGTTTTTATATTTATTGTGGTAATTATATTTCAATAATATGTATTTTGTTTCACAACCATCGCATGCACGACAAGAATAGATCCTAACTTATGTTCACTTCTTGTAATTTAAGTTCTAAGAAGTATACCCTTATATTTTATAAACATGAAAACAATTGTATAATTAATGTTTAAACTTGATTAAATGAACTTGACTCTATAATTCATATAATCATGTTTCATGTATGCGTATTTATATTTTTATCTATCCACAATAGTTTTTGTTATATAATGTATATAATAAATATTGTGGTTGATATTGCTACCCTATTTTTGACCCATGTTTTTTATAATTTTTTTTTAAAAATAAAAAATATCAAAAAAATAAAAACCCTAAAAAAATACATTTTAATATATTTGCATTATTTTTAGTATTTTTAAAATTATTTTAGAAAAATTTAAATATTAAAAGGTATTTTAAACCTATTTAATTTTTAATGTATTAATTTTATAATCACTAATGTTTTTTACTGAGTTAACGTTGATATTGCTTGTTTTTTTTTAAAAAAAATTAAAAATTAAAAAATCAAAATTTATAAGGGACTAAATATAAAAAAGTAAAAGTTAAGGATCTAATTTGTTTTTTGATTGCTTGGGACCAAGCAATTAAAAATAACAAATTTTATTATTTATAAGGGGGGACAGGAGAGAGGAAAATTTTGGGGGAGAGACATGGGGGGGAGAAAAATTCATTCACGGGGAGAGAACAAACAATTAAGATAATTGTGGGGCACCACAAGGAAAAAACCCTAAACCAAAAGATTTTTTCCTTCTTCTTCGAGGCCTCCACCCCCTTCACCTGAAAAAAACTAGCGACACCGTCCCTAGTTTCTCCATCAGCCCTTTCCCTCTGGCCATTTCAGACTACCTTCTCCCCTGCACCCAAAGCAGGCCCCATACACTGTCCCTTCTCCCTCCCATTAACACAAAGGTAGCACTGAAGCCTTCCCCTCAACAAAATCTTTCTCTCTTTTAGACCATCAACTCTGACCTCCACCAAGCACCACAACAGTAACAGGCAATCTCCTTCACTACCAACCGCCTAGCTTATCGAGGCCTGATCATAGCCCTTAGTAATAGCCCGAACATAACGGCGACACCCGCCGCTTCGACCCCAGCGAGGCCACCGCCAGCAATCCAGGCCCAGCAGACCTAGCTCACCAAACAGCAGCAACCAGCAACCTCTCCGTCTCCTCCAACTGAGCTGGCCGACTGGACCACCACCTCCATCTCTATTGGCTAGACCCGACAAAAGCCTAACAGCAGGCAACCCCCTTGGTTTTGCCGCTACTTAAAGTGGATGAGAGGAAGAAAAAGCTTTCCTAACCACCAGATCTGCCATCGATAGAAGGAAAACAAATAGAGAAGGGAGAAGGTACCAATCGGACAGCCATCCCCATCGCAGATCGTTGTCCTCCTCAGCAACCAACCCTTATCCATCGATTCAACCCCACATAGTAGACCTGGATTGAGAGTCAACGTCCAGATCTGTCACCAACAAAGAAGGAAGAGAAACCAAGAGGAAAGCAAATCCAAAACAGAGAAAAAGAGAGAAAAAAACAGATTGAAATCAAAGAAAAAATTAAAATCAACTGCCTGTGATGTTTTCTGTTGTTTTATAGGAGACCGCCGCCGTAGGGAGACTAAGAAGAGGAAGACGTTCCCGATCCACTAGTTGTGCCCCTTCATCGGCGTTGTGCGTGAATCCACGTGCCTCTAGTGGCGTGGCATGTGGAACAATGCGTTGCCATTGTTCTGTGACTAGAAATTTTCGCACCCAAAAACCTTTCAGCACTGTTTCGGGCCGTTCCTGCAATTCCTGTAGATTTTTGGGTTTTTATTTTGTAATTTTTAAATTGTGTTTGGTTTATTTTGAATTTTTGTTATTTTATAACATGTAAAAGTAATGTAAAAATGATGAATGAGTTGAAACATAGTAAAAAGTGGTGTGAATGTGTGTTTGTATTTTTATATATGTTATTGAATTATAAAAATAAAAAAAAATAAAAAGAATTAATTGTTTAATTTCAAAATAGTTAAATGTCTTAATGATAAATAAAATCATGTTATATTTTTCAAGAAAGTATAAGAACATATTTCTATATATATTTGAGAATTTAATAATTGATTTATTAAAATCTTATAATTTAATTAATATTTTAAATTTTTAAATTATATTAAAGTGGGTATTAGGGGTGTTGATATATTTTCTAGCTATAATTAGTCCTTTACTCTTGAATCCTTGGCAACAACCAGTAATTTTAGGTTTTCTAGTAATTTTCAATTAAATACTAGGTGAATTAAATACTAGGTGAGTATTTCTAATGAATCAAATCAAATGAACAAAGAACAATAAATCACTAGCTAATCGCCGAGTGGGTGACATGTGACATACAACTTTTTTTAAGTTTTTTTTGTTGTATGAAAATATGATGTAATTTTTTTTAAAAAAAATTTGATTGTATGCATGGAAACAAAAACATTTTTGTCAAAGTTTTGATGAAAACTAGGTATTTTAATACTGATTTTGTATTTTGATGATATAAAAATACATACTGATATTAATCAACATGGCATAGAAAAATAACTGAGAAAATTACTTTTGTTTTTCAAAAATAATTTTTTGAATAAATATTTTTTTGGACTAGGCTGACCTGGCCTAATAAAGAGGTTGGGTTGAAATCAAGCCAAAATGACATTGGGCCAAGACCAGCCTAGACGAGAACCTTGTTATGGTTGGCCTTAACCCAAGCGCGTAGGTTGGGCTGATGTTCTAGCCCAAAAAACAAATATTGAATTATAATTAAGTGGTTACTATATGTATGTTAATGTTTGTGGGTTTGAGACCCATGCTGATTGGGTTGAGATTGAGTTAGAAGATACAGGTTATTGAAGTGTAAATAGTTTAAATGTCGATAACTTGGGATTTTCTGGTATAGGGGAGACTTTGTCAAAATTTTGATAGACTTTAATTCGAACACCATGAAATATATATATATATTACATATATATATATATATATTACATATATATATATATTACATATATATATATATAGAAAAATATAGAAAAATTACTTACTTTATTTTTCGACATGAGATTGTTGTTTTTATCTTGAAACTGGGGGATGTTACATTTTGGTATTAGAGCATAAGTTGCTATTTCGGGGATATGAATAATTATATGATTTTGAAATGTGTTTCAGGATGGTGAGAACAAGACAAGGAGCCAGGACTAATCCATCCCCATTTTCAGGGAAGTGATCAGAGTTTTTGTAATGAAAATGATCTAGACTAGGATCCTTTGGTAGAAACCTCCTCTCATATACTTACAACATCTATGTACTCTAATTCATTGTCCCATCAAGCAGATGTCTTAATGTCCGATGTATCAGACAAACAAAAGGAGAAAATATACCCCCACTAGTGGCACCGGTAGCTGGGTCAAACCCATTTTTAAATCCTGTTTTTATAGAACATATAGTAAGAGTTGTAGCAGCAAGAATAGTAGTGAGAGCTTTAGTACAACTCCTAAATTAGGGGGGTAATCATCATAGTGCAATGGGTGAAAGGTATGACAAAGATGGGTTGTATGACTTACTATGGTGAAGAGGATGCTGAGGTTACTAGGCATTAACTTAGAAAAATAGAAAGAGTTATAAATCAGATGTAGGTGCTAAAAGAGCTACAAATGGATTGTGTGACTTAGCTATTTATTGAAAGTGCCCACTTTTAGTGGAAGACCATTAGAAAGAGGAGATCAAGGGAGTTATTGATATAAAGAGATTTTCTTCAAGAGTTTAAGGAGAGGTACTATTCTTAGGAGCATAAAAGGGAGAAAGAACATGAGTTTTTGAATTTGAGATAGGGAGATTTGACAATTCTGAAGTTTGAGAGGAGATTTCAAAACTTAACAGCTTTTGCCTTCACTTACCTTCCCACAGACCGCCATAAAGAGGAGAGGTTCCGTGATGGACTGAGGCAAGAAATAAGGATGATATTGATAGCCATGCAGTTTCAGTTTGTACAAGAACTGGTATAGGCTGTTTAAGGTATGGAAAGGGTAATAAAGGGTGCCCCAAAGCTATTGGTTGAGTAGAGTCAGGCAACTGGACCTAAGAAAAGAGATTTTGAGTTTTTGACTGGAAATCTCTTGACATGATTAAAAAATTAATGTCTTCTCCCAAGTGTAGAAAGTATCAAAGTAATAAATAACTCAGCAAGATTAGGGTCAAACCACAAGGAGGTTAATTGTATAAATTATATAACAATAATATAACAATAACAACAATACTAATACTAATAATAGCAGTAATAATAATAATAATAATAATAATAATAATAATAATAATAATAATAATAAGACTTTGAGATTGTAAGATTAATGTGAAGATTAAACAATAAAAACAATTGTTAAGGTTAGAGGATCCACTAATGGTATTTCAAACAAGAATAGCATAAACACTTTTTACTCAACTAGAAACCACTTATAAAGGAGGTTCTAATCAGATTATAAATTGTTAACATGATTACATCAGTTATCTTACTTGAATAAAGCTAATACTTGTAAATGGTGTCAAGTATTCAATATTATAACTTATGTTAATAACAAATTAAGTTTCTTTCATAGCATGTGGCAGTTATAGCACATGGTTAGGTTATGAAAATGCCACGTATTTGATGTAACAAGTGTTATACAACATAAATCTAGATCACCATTTAACAAACAAAGTATTAAGAGTGAACAAGATAACAAATATCAAACATATTAATATCATATCGAAGGATGCCTTTTGGATTATATTATGCACCAACCACATTTCAAAGCATGCTTAGTATATTTAGTGGTATGGTTGAACATTTTCTTGAGATTTTCATGGATGATTTTTTGGTTTTTGGTGATTCATTTGATGATTGTTTGACTAACTTAGAAAAGGTTTTAACCAGGTGTAAAGAGAAGAATCTTGTGCTGAATTAGGAAAAATGCCACCTTATGGTAACAAACGACATTGTACTTGGTCACATTGTTTCATCAAAAGGAATTGAGGTTGACAAATCTAAAATCGAGTTAATTGCAAACTTGCCAATACCAAAATCTATTAAAGATGTTAGATCATTCTTAGGACATCTAGTTTTTATAGAAGGTTCATCAAAGATTTTAGCGTAATATCTAAGCCTTTAAGTAACCTTCTAACAAAGAATAATATTTTTGAATGAACTGAACATTGTGAAAAAGACTTTGTTAAACTTAAAAACTTACTTACTTGTGCTCCTGTCATTCAACCTCTTGATTGGTCATTACCTTTTGAAATAATGTGTGATGCTAATGATTATGCCTGGGTGCTGTTTTGGGACAAAGAAAAGATAAGAAACCTTATGTAATTTACTATGCAAGTAAAACTTTAAATAATGCTTAAATGAATTATACCACCACTGAAAAAGAATTACTTGTAGTAGTATTTGCATATGAAAAATTCAAGTCTTATCTTGTTGGCTCACCTATTGTTGTTTTTAGTGATCATGCAGCATTGAAATATCTTCTTTCTAAGAAAGATTCTAAGGGTAGATTGGTGCAGTGGATTTTATTACTTCAAGAATTTGATATCACAATCAAAGATAGGAAAGGCAGCGAAAATGTTGTCGCAGATCACTTGTCAAGATTAACAACATATTCAAAAACTGATATCACACCAATTGATGACTACTTTCCTGATGAATCTTTACTTTCTGTCTCTACAATGTCTTGGTTTGCTAATATTATCAATTTTCTTGTTTGAGGACAATTGCCAGCTCATTGGAGTACCCAAGTTAAAAGAAAGTTCTTGAATGAAGTGAAGAACTTTTATTGGGATGACCTTTATTCATTCAAATATTGTCCTAATCAAATATTTTGAAGATGCATTCTTAATAATGAGGTAAGTAGTGTCATTAAATTTTGTTATTCTGAGGCATGTGGGGGTCATTTCTCATCAAGAAAGACAATTGTAAAAATCTTATAAATTGGATTTTATTTGCCCACCATGTTCAAGGACACGCATGCATTCTGCAAAACTTGTGAAAAATGTCAAAAAATTGATACTAGTAAAAAAGTTTTGTTTTATAATTCTCAACTCTATGCATTCCCTAGAGAGCTCAGATCAAGATGGAGCAATCCTTATAGGACCTGTGATATTGAGAATTCAATGAATGACAATGTTTTTAAGGAAAATGGACATTGTTTGAAAGCTTACTTTAATAATTTTTCTAATGAAAATGAATCAACTGGTTTAAATGATCTTATAGATAAAAGTTGATTATTTTGTTTTTCTCACATTATTTTGTGTTTATTTTTTAGTGATTTTTGTTAGTTTCTCTCAACCCGGTCAAATGGCGGATAATAGTACTCAGGACTTAAGTCGGTTCTTTCAGTTTCCCACAATAACTAATATTTGTGTATATATTTGTGCAATTATTTGAATCTCTCTTCCAATTCTCATTTGAAAATGGACACTAATCTTGAAAAATTAAAAAAGTATTTTCCCACTCTGCCTCAAAATGCGATTACAAAACTTTACCATGCTAGATGTGCAAGATTGAAATTGTTAATGAATCATGAAATTCTTGAAGATATTTGCTGGTTGATTGAAGCAAAGGCCTGATTATCAGGTGAGTCCTCTAACTCCTTCATTTCACACATACCTGGAACAGGTAAAAGCACTTTTGCAAAGAAACATCCTGCAAAGAGACTGAAAGTCTGTCATTGATGTGCTAGATGGACTTGTAATGCATAATGTCATTCTTTAAGAATGATATCTATAAACCGTGAAGATAAAATACAATTCATTAAGGATGACTTGAGTAAGCAGTCTTTAGATAATCTTCTATTGACTCTTGAGATGCATCCTAGTGGAGATGTGCATCGTGCAATTCATGATTTATGGCCACTATTTCATAAAGAACATCATCGACTTAGTCTTGGGAATCTGACTAAAAAAAACTCTGTTTGCTAGTTTTTAAGAAAAGTAGATGGGAAGCCTATCCCCAACCTATAGAGGGCGTTTAAGTCGTTCTTGGACATAAAACCAAGGGAAGATGTGAGCCACAATCATAACTATGTGTATATAGACATGTTTTTTTCAAAAGTAAATAAATAAATAAAGAGAGAGAGAGAGAGTATGTGTGTGAGACTCTAGCTAGCCTACATATAGGTGGTATGATTACCTTTCTAATTTCTCATCTATAAAACCCTCTTTTCCTTCCTTTCATTTATACTCAACCCATACATTCAACAAATACCAAAGTGTGTAGAAATGGTAAGTTCCTCATGTCATCATATAAGAAATATTTGTGTTTTCGGTAGATCTAGTCCTAGAAAAGGAAAAGAGTTCTTAGAATCAGCAAATCATCTTGGTCAAGTGCTAGCTGAGAGAAAGATTCATTTAATGTATGGGGGAGGCAGTCTTGGGTTAATGGGAGGTGTGTTAATAGCTATATTTTTAGGAGGTTGTCAGGTTTTGAGGGTCGTCCCCAAAGCTTTAGCATAAAAGGACATCATTGGAAAAACAATTGGAGAGGAACTTCAAGTCTCTACAATGTCAACTCGAATGAATGCAATGTTTAACCATGTTGATTCCTTCATTGCTTTACCAAGTGGTCTAGGCACATTGGAAGAGATCTTTCATATTTCCTCTTAGGCCTAACTACACATTCACCATAAACCCGTAGGTTTGTTAAATGTTAATGATTATTATCATAAGTTGTTGTCTTTTCTTGATCATATTGTGGAACAAGAATTTCTAACATTTTCTGCACGACAAATCATAATCTCTGCTGCTACTGCTGAACAATTGATTAACCAACTACAATATTTCATTTCTATAATTAATCCTTCCATGAGTTGCATAAATTGGTCAACTAAGAAAAGCCGTAAAAAGCTTAAATTGGATTTGAGCCTTCATTTGTGAATCTTTGTGTCTTTTGGTTTTATTATTGTGTTTTGTTCTTTCTTATATTTGTTTCAGTGTATTTTAGGTTTGTCAGTGTTCATTATTTCAGGTGATATCTTCTATACTCTATCTTTCTACCTTTAAACATTGAGAACAATGTCTCGTTTTAGTTGAGGGGAGGGTAGTAGCTAAAAAAAAATATGTTTTCTATTTCATAAAGCATGTGCAAAATTATTGTTACTATGATGGTAGAGTAAGGAGAACTTTTTATGACTCTTATGATGCATCTTAGTAATTATTCGTAACAAGGTCTATCATAATACTTGAAATATTTAAATTTACAAACTCTCACATTGTTATCACTTAATTCTGCTCATATACTTATTTAACATGTATTTTTAAACCTTAATTTACACACACACGCTTTAACATATGATTGTGGGTTGCATATTGGATTATTATATTATTTATGTTCTTTTGTTAAAGGTAACAACTAAGGGAAAAGGATAGTATATAATTTAAAAAAAAAGAAAAAAGAAAAAAATGATAATAATAAAAATGTAGATAAGTTTGGTTTCATAACCTCCCTAACCTATGCAATTAAGCCCGAAAGGGTGTTTTAACACCTAATACCATAAAGTCAACTGACTTGGGAGCTATTGGCCCAACACTTGTTACATGGGTTGAGGAGAAAAGCTTAAGGGAATCAAACACTATATTATCTAGATATCAGTATGTGTGACCTGAGTTACTAAGCTCGTAGGGGTGTTTCAACACCTAATGCCCTAAGACCAACTAGTTTGGGAGTCATTAACTGAAAGCTCGTTACATGAGTTAAAGATGTATAGTGTTTTAAATTATATGCATATATATATATATATATATTTAAAAAAAGACAAAAATAATAATCTCAACCTAAGGAAGTTAACCTTAAACATTAGAACAAAATTTTTGTTTTCTTTCAAGAAAAGCCCCATAATTATGTGTTGATACATTGAGGATAAAAGAAAGGTTTATGAATATCTTGTTAAGAGATATTGAGCAGGTATATAAATTTAATGAGAGTTTGTTTATTTGAATAGATTAATGGAAGTTAACTGATGAATACCTTGCTTTGTGGAATTTGCAAAGTATTTTTTTATTTTAATGCTTTGATTACTAGGGACTAGTATTAAGCTAGTTGGGGGGGTGTGATTGATATTTAAAAGTGTATTTTTTTATCAGCGTTTTATATCATCATTCTGCACTTGAAGTATCAATAACTCCTTAACTAAATCATGTTTTATAATAATATATCAAATAATATAAGATATCTTGAATTTGTGGTAAATGTTCATTTTAAATGTAGGCCGATCACATGAATGAAAGGATTGATTGATAAATTTAAGAATTGAAATTGAAAGGATAAGGGGATGGCCAAACTTAGAAAAGAGATGTCGGTGCAATCCAAACTGGAACACTGTTTGGTAATTAGGTCATATCTGAAGCTATAGATCTCAGATTTAAGTTTACTTTATATGGATGGAAAGGTGAGACATAGGCCTACAACTTTTATATGGAGCCCAAGATCTAAAAAAGCCATTTTTAAGTCTAAATTGTAGCAACAACAAAGAAGTCCAAATTTGTCCTTTAGCTCGAGCATTGTTCAGTATTTTAGCCATATTTGGAGTTCTCGAAGTCGAAATAAGCTGACTTTTTTACACAAGAAATCTGAGATAATTTCCTACAATTTTCATGTAAGTGGCTTCAATTTTGACGTTATCAATGATGTTTGTTGCGATGTCGCGGTCGCACAAATTAATTACCCTAGCTTAAAACACATAAGATAGTATAGAGCAAGCAAGGGATCGATCCCATGAGGAAGATTTAGTTCAGATTTTTATGCTATACGTTATGTAATTGGGGGGTTTTGATTTGTGATAATCTAAAATATGGAAGAAATTAAACTAGTGAACACAATCAATTAAAACTAAAATTTATCAAGAAAACAAACCTTGGTCACAAGCACACATCCACCTACAGAAATCAGAACTGATCCTTAAAACGAAACTCCAGTTTATATTCTGAATTTTTATCTTTTCTTAACTTTGGTTAATTAACAGATCCGCCGTATAACTAGCCCTAACCAACAAATAATCTCAGTGTCCGCACTAATGATTTAATCTAATGGCAGCCTTAAGATCTAGATAAATTCATTAATCTTAACAACCAAGTTGTCTGCTTGTGTTGCTTTGATCGAATGTTTTCCCTAAGTTTAATAATGTAGTTCCGCCATAATTATCAAGGTTAGTTGCTTCACAAGTTTATATACCCTAACTCCGATTTTGATATCAAACTTAGCAATAGATTGTTCACAATAATAACTTAGAGTCCGCTCTAGCAATTATCAACAACAATCATAGAAAATATGCATAGGAAAACATTCATACTCATTCATAATACAAACTGAAAATAAATGGAAGAATAAATCTCACAGTTCTTGAAATCTAAAAGTTTCTGCGTCCTTGCAATCAAGAAAAGAGCTTAGCCTTGCATATCTATTGAACAACTACTCCTAAAGATAAAAGAAAGCATTATTTCTAGTATGTAGAGAGGAGAGTTTGTGTTTCTTCACTTCTACTTCTAGTTGCTACCACCTTTCTTTGGTTCTATTGCACTCCCCTCCTCTCCTTTCTTGGTGACACAATGAAAAGATTGATGTCTTCTCCCAAGTGCAGGAGTGTCGAAGTAATAAATAACCCGGCAAGACCGGGGTCGAACCACAGGGAGGTTGTTGCACAAATTATAAATAACAACAATACCACAACAACAATAATAATAATAATAGTACTAGTAGTGGTGGTAGTAGTAGCAATAATAACAACAATAATAAAGAAAAAGAAGAAGATGAGAACTTTGAGATGAAATATTAAAGCAAGGATAATAACAAATGTCAAGGTTAGAGGTTCCACTAATGGTATGTCAAACAAGTATAGTATAAACTTTTATTATTCAATTGGAAACCACACACAAAGGAGGTTCCAATCATATTATAAATTGTTAACATGATTACATTAGTCATCTTATTCAATTAATGCTAATACTTGTAAATTTCGTAAAGCATTCATGATTATAACTTATGTTAACAACAAATCAAGTTCCTTTCATAGCTCAGGTGTCGGTTATACCATACATTATGAGCTATGAAAGTGCCAAGCATTTGTTGTACCAATTGTTATACAACATAAATTGACACGACAAAAAGATTGATGTCTTCTCCCAAGTGCAGGA